>OX940862.1:47370731-47468231 GCA_954871525.1 Parietaria judaica
ATCAAACTCTAGGGATCCGCTAGCCTAGAGAGTCACGCGCCCTCACAAGTCGTTCATTGGGCATACACAAGGCCTAGGCCTCATGCACATGGGGCTTCCCAAAATCCTACCTGTCGAGTGGGCTATTTAGTGCAAGGCACACTCTCGGGTAGTTAGGCGCACCCTCGCCGAGCCAAATGATGGCTAGGGTCATTGAGGACTTCGGATTTCACAGTCCGGTAAACCAAACTGTGAATCATCAAACTCTAGGGATCCGCTAGCCTAGAGAGTCCACGCCCTCACAAATCGTTCATTGGGCATACACAAGGCCTAGGCCTCATGCACATGGGGCTTCCCAAAATCCTACCTATCGAGTGGGCAATTTAGTGCAACGCACACTCTCGGGTAGTTAGGCGCACCCTCGCCGAGCCAAATGATGGCTAGGGTCATTGAGTACTTCGGATTTCACAGTCCGGTAAACCAAACTGTGATTCATCAAACTCTAGGGATCCGCTAGCCTAGAGTTGGGCGCGCCCTCACAAAACGTTCATTGGGCATACACAAGGCCTAGGCCTCATGCACATGGGGCTTCCCAAAATCCTGCCAAAGTAACAACATGCCAAGGAGTGCGATTTACAGGTAAAAACACAAACACAAACCGAGACACATTGGTACCCCGAGCAGTTTACGGCCCTCACCAAGCACAAAGATGTCTAGGATCATAGGTCTTCGGATAAACTTGTTCACAGACGAAACCCTAACCCATGAACATTCTTCCCGGGGCCTCCGCAAGCCTTGAGAAGTTGAGGGACAATTTCTTACCGGTTTAGCAAGGCAGCCATGGGAAACCAAAGGATACCGAAGGCCTCCAATGGCTACCGAAGTCTACCTAGCTCTACCGAGGGCTTCTGTGGGGTTTCCGAGGGACATGCTACACGAGGCCTCCCCTTGCCTTGTGTAGTTGGGCGTAACCGAAAGGGACGTGCACAAGGCCAAGACCAAGGGCACAGGGGAGTTCGCCCAGGTACTCAAGAGTACATACCCCCCTAAAGAGCTTTCTGAACAATGAATTTTTTTTTGTTTTGAAACATGACCTTGTCCAAGTAGACATAAAAATTTTATGAAAGAAAAAACATGGAGGTCTACAGTACCCCCCTAAAGAGCTTTTTAAACAATGCCATTTATTTGTTTTGGAAACATGCCTTTGTCCAAGTAGACATAAAACGCCTCCGAAGGTTACCGAAGGAAACCAAGGGCAACCGAGGGCTACCGAGGGAAACCAAAGGCTACCGAGGGAAACCAAAGGAAACCGAGGGCTACCGAGGGAAACCAAGGGCAACCGAGGGAAATCTAGATCCAATGATTAAAAATAAATCTAAAACCAATCCAATGGATCAAATCATTTAGGGATAAAATCAAATGCCCTAGGGTTTTACAAAAAACCCTAATTCGAATTATTATCCTTTTATCAATTCGAATTATATATTGTATATATATAATATTAATTAATTTCTAATCCGACGGTATAGATTAAATCTTAAAACAAATATAATGGATATAATTAACTAACCAAATTCGAAATACCTAAGCTTGGTCACCAAGCTATTAATTTCGAATTGCCTTTAGGGTTAAAATCAATTATCTTTATCCAACTGTTGATATTAAATCATAGCCGATCTAATGGATTAAATTGATTTTAGGAATTTGCTAGAATACCAAAATATTTGGTACTTATGCCGCAAATATGGAATATCCAAAACATGTGATTCGAACTTGCTAGGGTTTGTAAAGACCAAACCCTAATTCGAATTTTACACATTTAATATATATATAAATATATATTATTTATTAATATAAATCCATTAATTATTAATTAATTATTAAAAATTAAATCTAAATAATTAAATTATAATAATAAATCGTGATCTCAATATCACACATTAAAATTTCATGGTGCCACACCATCATTTAAATTCGTGACATGTGATTTAATTTCATAGTTTATCGAACCGAGTCACAAACTTAGAATATCCATAAATCACAAACCGTAAGTCAGAACTACTTGGTTCAAAAAGCAAAGATTCTTAGAATTTAATTTACAACAACATAGTGCTGATAGAAAATCTAAATTTTAATTTTCTTTTTATCAATTAATCCCGTGTACCAAAATATGGTACTTTTGCCACACCGACGATAAAATGATCTGACATCTGCCAAAGACTTTTCTGTTTTATAAATCTAGCGAAATGATTAAAAATTATCCAGAATGTATTTTAATCGTGTACGTATCATCCGTTACGTAGCTATCCTGGGGACCATGGACCCGTATCACTTAAGCTCCAACGAACTCCTAGTTGTTCGTCAAACCTCAAAGTGATTCCAATATAGACCCGAGGCTGCACTCTTTAGTGATACGGTATATATTATTCCCTTATAACAGCAGGGTGTACATTGATACAATCAAATTCGAGTTATTGTCCTTTCACTTGATGACTCACACATGAGCAGGCGGTTTTTACGGTAATGCCCCGGATTGGATTTTCCTCCTTGACTCAATCAGTAATATTATGAGCAACCCACTTATAGTTTCGATTCATAAGTTGCGCACGGGTACCTCTCACTTCTCACCACTGACAACCAAGGGAATCATTACGACTCTGAAGAAAGTTGTGTGATGCCTATGTCTATGATCAAGCTATCCTTACTACTGACTATCATGTTCCCAAAATAATAGTATTGGTAACAGCGGTAATGTCTTGTGCTCTTTAACGGTTAAATCAAAGAACAATCAAGGCAGTAGCTCAGACTCAGGATCACTCGGGACTTAGAACTAATATCCATTTGATCATCATTTTGTGACTCAACTTCAAGTTATCAGTGACGGTCTTATATGATAACTTCTTGGGTTTAAGTCAGGTCCGGTCCAGTATGAAGACGCTTCATACTTAATGCAGTTCTAGTGAGTGTGACACACACACATAATCCAGAATAGGATTGTCACTTAGTCACATTACACGATTAATGGGCTCCCACCCAATTAATCAGGTCACAGACATTTTAAGTTCATTTATTATGATTATTAATTCTTCCTCACATTGACTCTGTTGTGATAATAATAACATAATTGCATCCTTTATGAACTAAGGAATCAAACATTATATTTTACTCTACCAGAAACTATAATAAGGTTAACATAATAAGTATCATCTTTATTCAACGACTTGTCATAATCTTTTACAAATGGATAAATATCTTGTTTAAGGACACATATGTCCAACACCCGGTGTTCCATGGACGCAGCAAGCATATCGACACTCGCTTTCACTCTATTCGCGAGTGTGTTGAGAACCGAGAGATAATCGTGGAGTTTGTCAGCACTAAAGAGCAACGAGCTGACATTCTCACCAAAGCTCTAGCGAGAGTCCAATTCAGGGAGATGCGAGAATTGCTCGGTGTGAAGAACCTCGAGCCAAGTCAAACTTACAAGAGAGAATGTGATCATAAATTTTACTTGTCAAACTAGAACTTGGGCATCAAGTTTCTAATATAAAACGTGGGTGACAAATATGCTTGGGCAACAAGCATGTTAGGGTAAAAATGTAATTTATTAGTCACGGTGTTACCTATAAATAACACCTCTTTGTAGCTTTCAAATGCCACTTCCACTTCTACAATTTTCTTCGACATCAGAGAGCAAATATTTCCTCCACTCTCTATATACTCTCTCCTATCAGTATTCATAAGAAGAGTGAGTGGAGAGAGCAGTGTGATAAATATTGTAGTTTGCCATTATCGCAGTGCGGCGTTTCGATTCTGCGCAACGTGTTTCGGTTCAACGATCCATTTGGAACCAACAAATCCCAGCTTTTCTGATTTCTTTTATTTATAGAGTTGAATACAAATAAAAATAAAATAGACGTTACCCACCTATATTTCAGCCCACTATCTCACAACTCACATGATCGTGATCACTACCCCAAACATAAATCAAACTCTTCCTAAAGACAAGGATTACACTTAAATGCGTGTTTATTTTGAACTAAGGAAATTAATTAATAAAAGCCATGCAAAGCCATGCACATTCACATACAGCATAACTAAATCTAGATACTAACTGTAACAAAACTTAGGGGATCAAGTTAGGATTGTTCATTACCTATTCTCTAATACAAATTTTCTGCCATGTTTAACGATGAGTTCCTTGTATTCATGGTAATCGTTGAAACCAAATGAATATAGACTTAAATTTGCTACAAATGAAGTGAAAACGAAAATCATACTAGCAACTATTTGTTTCGGAACTCTGTTCTTTATGAAAACCTCGAGAACATTCAATCAATCGAATTCTGATCTAATTCAAGCTCTGAGCACCACTAAAACCAAACATATTTCTTTCTGCCACTTAGAAAACCAAATGTGAATTTGTTTTTCTTTAAATTTTATAGTACGAACCTGTTTGAGCCGTTAAAGCAGTAAATTTTTGAACTGTCACGCCTCGGCCACTTGAATTCTTGTCAATGTTATGAGTGATTTCAAACGCACGAACACGGCCTGCCAAAAACAAAGGCTCATTAGCTGCACCTAGTTGCTTCAAGCCCCTTGTGAACACAATTCTTTTATACTTACAGAGGAAGACGACACGAGGCTCTTCGGTCTCCACCAAGTTAGCAACGCGAAGAAATCACTGAATTTCCGAAGCCTGAAGGCAATCTCTCGCTCTCAAACGGCTCAAGAACAGTGTGCTCCTTCACCCACCAATATTTCTGAGCTGATAATGGCATTCAAACTCTTAGCGGCTCCACTCAGCTCCGGCTCGCACTCGTAGAAGATGGGCTCCGCAACAAGGATCTCGTGCGCCATTGTCGCCGTGTTGAGAAGCATAAGCTAAGAGCCAGAAAGACGAACCAGAAGGAGACTGGACATATTATATATATATATATATAAGGGATCTTGTTGGTGTTGGAAATCGATGGTATCAAGTCGACTTCCTTACCACGATAATAGCCTCCGGGCCGTCCCGGTAACATTTAAAAATTCATTTTAAAGCGGAAATCCTGTTATCGGACCGACGACACGGATATCGGGTAACAATCAAAACTGATATCTGATAAATATTTCGAATTCAATATTTTCATATTCATTATTAATAATCTAGTCGAAATTAGGAAACAAATAGAAAGCAGTAAATGGTCGCATTTATTTACCCAATGCATAAGGCCGTACCTCAGTTGACGATTCCGGCTGCGCGTTCTGAAATTGTGCAGGGCTCCGCCGGTGCTGAGGGAAACTCCCGTGATCTTCCGGGATATGACTCCTGGATTCCTCGCTACCGAAGCGTGGGCTTCGCTGGCAGGACTCCGTCGCAAAATATAACTGAAGGTTCTTTTAAAGCTACCGGAGAAAAATATCTCCTAAGCCAAACCAGAAAAATGAGATCAGAAGCAAAAATTCGCAGACCCTTAGAAAGAGAGGGAGAGCTCGAATTTTTACTCTGGGAGAGGTGTGTGGAATGTGTAGAATGAGCTCCCCTTTTATAGGCTCAAACTGTAACCGATTTGGAGATATTCCCTCCCTATATTCGAATTCCTTTAATTAAATATAAATAATTATTTCAATCCAATGATCCAGATTTAATCTCATCTAGATCCAATGAATATAATTAATCAGGGATTTAATTAATTGAATAATATAAGATAAGATCATATCATATATTTTTTCGAATTTTATTATATATATATCCAAATTCGAATTTGTTAATGATTATCTAGATCCAATGGTTAAAATCTTATCTTTAACCAATCCAATGGATCAAATCAATTAGGGATAAAGTCAAATATCTTAGGGTTTTACTAAACCCTAATTCGAACTCATTATCCTATCTTTATTCGAATTTCATATCATATATATAATGTTAATTAATTTCTAATCCAACGGCTTAAAGATAAGATCTCAAAACTGATCCAATGGACAGAATTAATTAAGCTAATTCGAAATACCTAAACTTTGCCACCAAGTTTCAATTTCGAATTACTCTAGGGTTTGAATCAATTATCTTAATCCAACGGTTGATACTCAATCATGACCGATCCAATGGATTAAATTGATTTCAGGGTTTTTGCCATTATACCAGACCTTAGGTATTTATGCCGCAAAAATAAAATCTCTCAAGATTGGTTATTCGAATTTATCTAGGGTTTGTTATACTCAAACCCTAATTCGAATTACACATTAAATAATACATGAAAATATATTATTTATTTATTAATATAAATCCTTTAATTATTAATTATTAATAAGATATTAATAATCAAATAATCAAATTATATTAGTAAATCCTGATCTCTTTATCACACATTAAATGTCATGGTGCTACACCATCATTTAAATTCGTGACATGTGATTTAATTTCAAAGTTTATTGAACCGAGTCATAAACTTGGAAAATCCATAAATCACAAACCGTAAGTCAGAATGACTTGGTTCAAAAAGCAAAGTTGCTTAGAATTTAACTTAGAACAATATGGTGCTGTTCTAAAGTCTAAATTCTAACTTTCTTTTTATCAGTTATTTTCATGTACCAAAATATGGTACTTTTGCCACGCTATCGATAAAACTATCTGATGTCTGTCATAGACTTGTCAGTTTTATAAGTCGAGCCAAATGATTAAACATTATCCAGAATGTATTTTAATCATGTACGTATCATCCGTTACGGAGCTATCCTGGGGACCATGGACCCGTATCACTTAAGCTCCAACGAACTGCTAGTTGTTCGTCAAACCTCGAAGTGATTCCACTATAGACCCGAGGCTGCACTCTTTAGTGATACGGTATATATTATTCCCTTATATACAGCAGGGTGTCCATTAGATTCAATCAAATACCGATTATTGTCCTTTCACTTGATGACTCACACATGAGCAGGCGTTTTATACCGTAATGCCCCTCAATGCATTTTCATCCTTGACTCAGCCAGTAATATTATGAGCAACCCACTTATGGTTTCGATTCATAAGTTGCGCACGGGTACCTCTCACTTCTCACCACTGACAATCAAGGGAATCATCATGACTCTGAAGAGATCTGTGTGATGCCCATATCTATGATCAAGCAATCCTTCACTACTGACTATCATGTTCCCAAAATAATAGTGTTGGGAACAGCGGTAATGTCTTGTGTTCTTTAACGGTTAAATCAAAGAACAATCAAGCCAGTAGCTTAGACTCATAACCACTCAGGACTTAGAACTAATATCCATTTGATCATCATTTTGCGACTCAACTACAAGTTGTCAGTGACGGTCTTATATGACAACTTTCTTGAGTTTAAGTCAGGTCCAGTCCAGTATGAAGACGCTTCATACTTAATGCACTTCTAGTGAGTGTAGACACACACAAAATCCAGAATAGGATTGTCACTTTAGTCACATTAAAGACCTTACCGATTAATGGGCTCCCACCCAGTTAATCAGGTCACGGACATTTTAAGTTCATTTATTATGCTTATTAATTCTCCCTCACATGACTCCTTTGTGATAATAATAACATAATTGCATCCTTTATGAACTATGGAATCAAACATTCTATTTTACTCTACAGAAACTATAATAAGATTAACATAATAAGTACCATCTTTATTCAACGACTTGTCATAATCTTTTACAAATGGTTAAATATCTTGTTTAAGGACACACATGTCCAACAGTTGGTATATCTGCCTATGCATGGAAATTTGGAAAAGGAATGCAACACATGCATGCACTTTCAGCCACAAAGAATTGAGGGCAAACGAACCTACTACCTAAAATTTTAATAAATTAAAAAGTATTACAGTAAAACCTCTATAAATTAATACGCGGTAAATTAAAAAGTATTTCCGTTTCCCCGGGAACGGAAACCCAGGGAAAGAGTCGGCGGAATCCGACGCCTTCGGTAGAGACACGTGGCGGTCGAGCAGAGTCAGGGAGAGATCTCCGTCGCCAGGAGATGACGTGGCGTGGCCGGCGAGAGGGTGCGATTCAGGTGGAACGGTGACCTTACATATTTATATTAAACTTTAGTAGTACATTTGTTTTTGTTGATTTCAATTTTCAACAATTATTAAATTATTTTTGAAAGAAAATGTAATTTGATATTCCAATCTAGGACATGAGATTTCTAAACGTCAAAGTCGGGTAACCATCAAAAGACTGTGACACGTCAATTATTAAATTATTTTGGATTTTAATAGGGCCGGGCCCATTCGATACTAACCCTAGAGACTAGAGAGTGAGTAGAGTGACCATTCGATCGACCGTAAACCCTAGAGAGAGTGTGAGTAAAGAGAGAGAGTGAGACTAACCCTACCGCCGGTAAGAATGACGGATGCGTGGCACTGCAGCCTCTGCGAGGTCTCGGGTACGCAAGAGATGGTGAGGCAGCACCTCGTCGATGACCACTTGGTCACACAGAGAGGCAGTTTCAGCGAGCCGTTGGCGTACAAGCCCGATTTGGAGCAGCATCTGAAAAATCTCACTCTGGACTTCACCGTCGAGGCTGAGGAAACGACCCACCCCGTAGGCGTCAACACTGGCGGCGGCTCCCCGAGCTCCGGCAAACCGCTCATCGTCTTTGTTAAGGTCGGATTTTGTCAAATCCACTCCCAGCTTTACTCCTGTCGTTTTCCCACGAAACGACGAGGATCAGGTTTGGTGTAATGGCGATGGGCCCTCGGCCCATTGATGGAGGTTAGTGTCCGAGAGAGGAGCTCGTGCTCCTCTCGGTTGGTCAGGTTGCAGCAGGCCCACGGCCCGTCAGGGGAGGCGGTGACTGAGGAGGGGCCTCAAGCCCATTGAGGTCTAGGGCTTCTACCTAGGATGCGATAAGGACGTACGGACTGAGGGGACCACTGCTGGGCAGTGCGCTCAGGACATGGCAGGGGGGACAACGTTAGTGGAAACGAGCTCCTCTGGCAGCCGTCGAGAATGTCAGAAAGGAGGACCACATAATATTCGAAGGGGGGACCACCAGAAGATCATCCACGGGATTCGAGCCGAGGAGGTCCGAGCGTCGCCATAAATAGAAGAAGGAGCTCCCATTTGAGGGGAATTTTTGGGCCATGACCGAGAGAAAAGGGAGAAACAGAGTCATCGCATAGTGTTGAGAAAACCTTCGTGTAACCGACTCGATAGTATCAGTCTTAGTTTTATCGCATTCCTCTTCGAGGTTCCGAGCTATAAATGGAAGAAACCGATCCCCTTTGTAATCATAATCAATCAAAGATACCCCTTCATTCGTATTATTCGTGTGTTTGCATTGTGTATTTTTGTGACTGTAAGGCGGTGCGAATCGCCCTCTACAGTTTGGCGCCCACCATGGGGCCCTAGTTTCTTCCTATCGCACAGCCAGGAACGAGAAGAGGGAAGGCGAAAGATGCCTCAAGACGAAGAGCGGAGCGACCAGAGTGAGGCGCTGGACGAGCTGCGGCGACAGATGACCCAGGTCATGCAGAGGATGGAAGCGGCCGACAGAAGGGCGGAAGAAGCCACGAGAAGAGCAGAGGAGCAAGCCGCAGAGAGTCGGAAGCTCGCCGACCTACTCGCCCAAGCGGAGGGCAGGAACGCGGCGAACAGGTCTGCTGACTCCCCCGTCGCAGCGAGTGGAGGGGCCCTGACCCGAGACGCGGCGAATAACGAGGCGCTCGACGCCTCACGGGACCTCTTGGTCCGGAACCTGTTCCAGACGCCGGCATCGACCTCGCAGCCGACGACGACAGCAAGCACGCCCCTGAGCGTGCCAGCGCTGGCCCTGGAGGCAAAGATAGGACAGGTGGCATCGCGAGTGCACCAGGCGACGAGCGCCGGTCCGGAGATCGATAAGCTGGTAAGAGACGCCAGAGTGACCCCATTTACTCCCAGGATCCGAGGAGTCGAAGTAGACGAGCTGCCAAAGATCAAGCTCGCGCCGTACAAGGGAGGGACCGATCCTACGACTCATGTGAAGTCTTACAGGATAGCGACGGACCATATCGTCGGCGAGGAGACCAGAAGGGAGGCTATCCTATGTCGTCTTTTTATTTACCATTTGCAGGGTCCAGCCAGTGACTGGTTCGCGCGGCTTGCGCCAGGGATTATCGACAATTCCGACCAGCTCGTCGCCATGTTCCTGAAGCATTATTCCATCCACGCCCAGAGCGAGGCGACGCTAGCGTCTCTGTTTGATCTCAAGCAGGGGAAGGACGAGACGCTGCGCCAGTACGTGGAGCGGTTCAAGGGAGTAATGATTCGGGTGCCGAATCTCGAAGACGCCGTCGCCGTCCAAGCCCTGAGGCACGGCCTGCACTGCACTTCCGATTTCTGCAAAGAGATCACGAGGACAGTGCCGCTGATGATCGAGGACGCCCTCCACCGAGCGACGATCGACATGAACATCGAGGAGAATATCCTCGGCAAGAAAAGGAGCGACGACAGGGGCGAGGCCAAGGCCAAATCCGAGAAGAACAAGGACGGACGAGACGGCTCGTCGTCGAGAGCAAGGAGAGAGGACCGGGGAGCACAGAATGAGCGGCGCGCCCCAGAGGCTCCGAGACACAAGGTCTACCAGGTAGACGAGAAGAGGAGCGACAACGCCGCCCGCGAGAGCCAGCCGCGGGCGGACTATCGCGACAGCAGGCCCCAGGACCAGCAGGGAGTATACTCCCGAGGAGAGCCCGACGGAGGCCAGCAGGGATACTCCGGGGGACGTGGTGGGTTCTCCGGAGGAAGAGGAAGTTTCGGCGGCAGCCGTGGAGGGCGCTCAGGCGGCCGAGGAGGTTACGAAAGGATCCCGTGGCCAAGGGACATGAACAAGTTTTGTTCGTTCCACGGTTATTGGGGCCATTCGTCCGAGGATTGCGCCGCGTACAAGAGGTTCATCCAGAAGAGGATTGAACGCGGAGACTACGGGGAAGCCACACGAGATCATGCGCGACCCTGGAACAACGAGAATCGGACCTTCCCCAACCAGCAGGTGGCTCCGCCTCAGAGCGCCGGAGGAGGACAGGGCGCTCAGAAGCGAAGTTTCGCGATCGAAGCGGAGCCATCGACCCGCGTCGAGGCAGCCCGCCCAGCAAGCAGACCGAGGATCGACGTGATCATGGGCGGATCACGATTCTGCGACGACACGGTCAACAGCATCAAAGCCTACCAAAGGCGGGGGCGAGATCCCAACAGAGGAGACTCGGTGCACGAGACATCGGGGGCGACGATCGAGTTTGTCGAAGACGACAACTGCGCGGATTCGCACGACGACGCCCTGGTGCTCGAGCTCAACATCGGGGGGTACGACATAGCGCGCGTCCTGGTCGACAACGGCAGCTCTGTGGACATGATCACCCACGAGTGCCTTCTTCGCATGAAGATCGACGACCTCGCCATCGGAGGCCGACCCCGGAAGGTGTCAGGGTTCAACGGTGACGTCACCACCTCGCTGGGGACGGTTCAGCTAGCCGTATACGCCGGAAGCGTTAGGAGGATGACCGAATTCATGGTCCTCGACGTGGAATCGCACTTCAATGTGATCCTCGGGAGGCCGTGGATTCATGCGATGAGAGCCGTGCCCTCCACCTACCATCAGTGCATCAAGTTCCCTGGAAAGGACGAGGGAATCATCGAAGAGCTCCAAGGCTGCCGAGAGGCCTACCGCATCTGTTATATGATGCATCATCGAGTGGCAAGCAGCGGGAAGAGACCCGAGAGGACTCTCGAAAGCCGCGAGGGTGGCTTATAGCAATTAGCCATCGCTGCCCCGCCTCCCCCGACGACAAGGCGAAGGAAGCGGCGCAAGAAGAAGGGGAAAGGAGGAGATCCCGGAATTCCAGGGATCCTTAACGCCGAGGACGTGGAGGACCCGGCGACAGAAGAGCGGAGCGGCGGGCCACAGGTCGAGGAGGTCGAGCAGGTCTGCATCGACGAGTCCGATCCGACAAGAACCGTCGGAGTAGGCGCGAGACTCGACCCAGAGGTGAAAGCCCAGCTGGTGGAGTTCCTGAAGAGGAACAAGGGAAGCTTCGCGTGGACCAATGACGACATGCCAGGGATCGACCCCGTGGTAATCACCCACCGGCTCAACACCGACCCTAACCATCGACCGGTCATACAGAAGAGGAGGAAAATGGCGGCCGACAGAAACAAGATCATCAACGACGAGGTAGACAGGCTGCTGGCGATGGGAACTATCCGGGAGGTCAAGTACCCCGAATGGCTAGCCAACACCGTCGTCATACAGAAGAAGAACGGCAAGTGGAGGGTCTGCGTGGACTACATCGATCTCAACAAGGCGTGCCCGAAGGATAGCTTTCCGATGCTCCACATCGACCGCCTGGTCGAGGCGACCATCGGGTACGAGCTTATGAGCTTCATGGACGCCTATTTCGGATATCACCAGATCAGGATGCACCCCGATGACGAGGAGAAGACCGCCTTCATCAGCGAGCGAGGGACGTACTGCTACAAAGTCATGCCGTTCGGGCTGAAGAACGCCGGGGCCACCTATCAGCGGCTCATGACAAAGATGTTCCACGATCAGATAGGAGAATCGCTAGAGGTGTACATCGACGACCTGGTCGTCAAGTCGTTAAAGGTTGCCATGCACGTCGAGCATCTGGAGAAATGCTTTCGGGTCCTCAACGAGCATAAGATGAAGCTGAACCCGACGAAGTGCACCTTCGGCATCTCGTCCGGGAAGTTCTTGGGCTTCATGGTGACCCGTCGCGGAATCGAGGCCAGCCCCGACCAGGTCGAAGCCTTCCAGAGCATGCCCTCGCCTCGTAATCGTAGAGAGGTCCAGAAACTGACAGGACGGATCAACGCGCTCGGACGGTTTATCTCGCGGCAAACGGACCGGACCCTGCTCTTCTATGAGTTGCTAAAGAAGAATAAGAAGTTCGAATGGACGCAAAAGTGCGAGGAGGCCTTCCAAGCGCTGAAGGCTTACCTCTCGTCTCCGCCAGTCATGACGAAGCCAGAGCCAGGAGAGCCTTTGTATCTATACCTCGCGGTGTCCGATCAGGCGATAAGCCAGGTGCTAGTGCGAGAAGAGAAGGGCGAGCAGAAGCCCGTTTCGTATATCAGCCGGAAGCTCCTTGACGCCGAAACGCGGTATTCCCAGGTTGAAAAATTAGCGCTCGCGCTGTTTGACGCGTCGGAAAAGCTGAGATTCCATTTCCAGATGCACACCATCGTCGTCATGACAGACAGGCCCGTCAGGTCCATTCTGCACAGCCCGAACCAGTCAGGGAGGATCACGAAGTGGTCGATCAAGTTGGGAGCGTACGACATCGAGTATCGACTCCGAACCAGCTTGAAGTCGCAGGTCCTTGCCGATTTCCTCATCGAGCTGCCGAATGAACTCGTAGATTCGCGCGATGAGACAGGGATGTGGAGGCTCCTCGTCGACGGGTCGGCGACGTCGCTCGGATCGGGTATCGGGATCAGGCTCGTTTCCCCAATCGGAGAGGTCGTGGAAAAAGCTTGCCGCCTCGCTTTCCGCGCCACGAACAACGAGGCCGAGTACGAGGCTCTCATCATCGGGATGCAATCAGCTCTGGCTTTAGGCGTGCGGAAGGTAAACGCTTTCTCGGACTCTCAGCTGGTGGTCAAGCAGGTTAACGGGGAGTACGAGAAGATTGACGAAAGGATGGAAGCATACGCCGAGGTTGTCGAAGCACTGTCAAAAAAATTCGATTTTTGGACTTTGACGCAGGTCTCGAGGGGCGACAACAACCACGCCGATGCACTGGCGGGCTTGGGCTCAACAACCGAAATCGACGAGCTCCGTTCGATCACCGTCGAGTCGGTCGAGAAGCCCAGCATTAAGCGAAAAGAAGGTCCGCCAAAAAAGAAGCGCAGGGTTAGCGACGACACGACGGGGAAGCAGGACGAGGAGGATGACGCTCAAGAGATCCTCGACATCGAATGCGAGAACCTGATTCCCGATGAGCAGGGGATCGTAGACGATGACGAAGACGAGGATTGGCGCACCCCTCTTCGCAAGTACATCCTCGACGGAGCGTTACCCGATGACAGGCAGGAGGCCAGGAAGTTGCGAACCAAGAGCGCGAAGTACTCTGTTTTGAATGGCAGGCTTTACAGGGCGAGCTTCGAAGGAATACTACTGCGATGCTTGGGCAAGAAGGAGGCAGAGTACGTTATGGGAGAAATCCACGGCGGATAGTGCGGCAATCACTCCGGAGGCCGATCCCTCCTGCGAAAAGCCAAGCGTCAAGGTTTCTTTTGGGAAACCATGGTCGCAGATTGTGCCGACCATACCAAGAGGTGCGAGAAGTGCCAGCGCCACGCTCCAGCGATAAACTGCCCAGCCGAGAAGCTGTCGGTAGTGTCCGTCCCATACCCCTTCATGAAGTGGTCGATGGATATCGTCGGTCCAATGCCTACTGGCTCCCGACAGCGGAGATTTATGCTAGTAGTGACGGACTTCTTCACTAAGTGGTCCAAAGCAGAGGCCTACGCCAACATCAAGGATTCGGACGTCGAGAGCTATGTCTGGAAGAACGTGGTCACACGTTTTGGACTGCCCCGCGAGATCATCGCCGATAACGGGTCCCAGTTCATCTCGAAGAGATTCCAGGACTTCAACGCCAAGGTACCCGCAGGGTAACGGAAACGCGGAGGCGGTCAATCGCACCATAGTCGACAGCATCAAGAAAAGGCTCGACGAGAAGAAGGGCTTGTGGGCCGACGAGCTCCCCGGAGTTCTTTGGGCCTACCGCACAACTCCTCACTCGGCCACCTGCGAGACCCCTTTCGCACTCGCCTTCGGGGTCGAAGCGGTAATACCGGCAGAGGTGGGAGTACCCAGTCTGCGACGAGCATGGGCTCCAAGCCATTCCGACGACAACAGCCAGGGGCTGCTCCATCAACTGGACCACATCGACGAAAAGCGAGAGCGAGCCAAAGCGCACATCGCCAACTACCAAAACACCATCGCTCGGTTCTACAATAAGAGCGTGCGCCCTCGGCAATTCAGGGTCGGAGAGCTGGTGCTCCGCAAGACTTTCCAGAACACGGCGGAGCTGAACGCGGGGAAGCTCGGACAAAATTGGGAAGGCCCATACAAGGTCGTGGAGGTAGTCAAACCGGGAGTCTACAAGCTCGAGAACTTGTCCGGCCACGAGGTGGTTCGGAGTTGGAATGTCAAGCACCTCAAAAAGTTTTATCAGTAGGTCTTATTGCCCCAATTCCTCATATTTACATTCTATTTTAACTGTCTTCATCGTCCTAATGGGATGTCCCGACCCACTTGTTCGGGACCGCTCATAGCCCCGGCTTGTTTCTAATAAAGACAGGGAGTACTCTTCCCTCGCGAGCCGCACCCATATGGGGGACTCAAAGGGTTTAATGAGGCTCGCCTTTATGGCACATTATCTTTCTAACAAATCCTACAGGCTCAAACTTACGAGCAGCCTCAAAGTAAGAGCAGCGCACGATCAGCCGCGACCCAAGCGTTGATTGCGAGAACAAACACATTAAAATAAAGCGCGAAACGAAAGCGAAAATAACGAAGCCCAAAAATGGCACGAAAGCAAAATCAAAAGGCAAAAAGGGCCATCGTCATCGACACTCTAAGTACGCCGCCGTGGCGAGAACGACATTATCATCGGACTCCACACCGCCTGCGACTTAGAAGAAGAAGAAGAAAAAAGGGCCTCGACAAAAGATTCGATGGCACCATGAAAAAGAAAAAAGGGCCTCGACAAAAGATTCGATGGCACCATGAAAAAGAAAAAAGGGCCTCGACAAAAGATTCGATGGCACCATGAAAAAGAAAAAAGGGCCTCGACAAAAGATTCGATGGCACCATGAAAAAGAAAAAAGGGCCTCGACAAAAGATTCGATGGCACCATGAAAAAGAAAAAAGGGCCTCGACAAAAGATTCGATGGCACCATGAAAAAGAAGCAGTATCGCGAGAGCTAGCGGTAAGAAGCAGTATTGCGACAAGTTTCCCCTCCACCTTCAATTACTACGTTCGTTTCATTTTCAAAAAAAGGGGGGGGGGGGAAGGAGAGGATGCTCAAGCCTGCATCCTCCTCACTAAGACCCCGCACAAAGAAAGCTACATACATATACAACAAGGACATAATCACAGAAGGTCTTTGTTTATTCATATGCCAGAAGACTTATAACATTCACATTTACATCATAGCCTCATAGGCAAACCATTACAAGTTGCGTAAACTGGAAAAACAAAAACGGTTCGGTGTCAGCCCTCGTCGGATTTGAGAATGGAGTCGACAAGGTCATCAATGCAATCCGACATCGCTCGGTCGAGAATGTCCCCGGCAAAGTCCGAGAAGGCGGCCAAATGACGCGGGTCGCGAGTTAGGAACTTCGTCAAGGCAGTTGGCGGCAACAGGTCTAAGCGGTGAGCCGCAGAGGAGCTCTCTTCGAGACCCGCCGAGGAAGGCATCGCGACCCGAAGAGTTAGGTCATTGATCAGGTCCCGCGCCAGGGCATAGTGCTCGGGATCCTCGGCAAGGAACGATGCGATAACACCCTCGTCAGGCCTCAGAGGCCAAGAAACGAGAGGTAGCCTGTCGACCTGCGAGAAGAGGGGCGAGAATAGTTGACCCCAATAAAGCGAGAGATGTGAGGAAAACGACAATCGCGATTCAATAACTAAAGTTCAGTAGAAGAAATGGAAATCTTTTTCATTCATCAAGTGTTCGGAAAGTACAAAGAAATGGCCCAAGGCCAAAGCAAAAGATATAACAGCAAAGGTCGCAAAGAAAAATCAAAATATTCATAGGCAATTTCCCTATGGAAGATCGTCCTGTACCATCGGCTCTTGGATCGAGAGGGTCTCGTCGTTGGTCCCGTACTCGTCGACGGAGTCCGAAGCTGAGGCAGTCGTCCCCGCAGCGAAGGCGGCCAGCCTCTCGGACTCGATGGAGGGAGGGTCGCAAGGCGAGAGAGGCGGCGAATCCAGAGGAAGAGCAGACCTCACCTCTAGCTCCTCCACCTTCGTGGAATGCTCCGCGATGATCCCGCGCCACTTCGGCAAGAGGGGCAGGAGTTTCCCCACCGTCGCGACAGGGGGAAGCTTCTCGACCATGTCGAGGTTGGCCTTGTAGCCGGCGACCATGCGGTGATGATCGACGGACTCGTCGAGAGCCGCGAACCTCTCATCGCGACGCTGGATTTTGGCCTTGGCTTTCTCGAAGAGGCGCAGCCGTGCACTGCGTTCCTCGACGACTTCCGCTTGCGCGCCCTCCAGCTCGTCGGCGAGCCTCTTCAGAGCGTTGGTCACCCGCGAGACCAATCGACTCTCTTCCTCGGGAGGTGCACCGATGGCCTCGCTCAGACGAGCCAGCCTCTTCGTCTTCTTCTCGAGGGCCACGGTGAGGTCGTGAGCTGCGCTTCGATGGCTCTCTGCCTCGTCGACGAGGGCGCGTTTCTGCTCTTCAACTTGCAGCTCGGCCTGCCGACGAAGGGAAGCCTCCTTCTCCAGGGCGGCCTGGGCCTCTTCAAGGGCCAGACGGTGCCGGTTGGCCTCATCCCGGTACCTTCGCTCCCCAGCAATGGAGATCTGAAGATGACTCTCGAGCTCACCGATCTGCGCGCCCATCTCGAGCTGATTTGCCGCGTGTTCGTAGGAAATGTCGCGCTCATCGAGGATCATGTCGTTGAGGAGCGCGATACCCTGGAGCGTGAGAGCTGCTGCCTTGCGGTAGCAAGAAGAGTTCGCCAGTGAGCTACCGACGGGACGGAACTGTCGAGCAGACATCGACAGACCGTGGATCGCATCGGCCGAATACTTCTCCCATTCCTCCAAGGAAGAATCCTGAGAGGGCGGATCGGGGAAGCTCGGGTAGCAGATGACGGTCGAACCCTTCACCATGCCTTGGGGGAACATTGGCAGAAGGTCGTCCGGCGAGGGGGCACCCGCTTTGGAGGATTCTCCGGGAGCCTTCTTCCAGGGGTGGGGAGGTTTGGCGAGGAGCAAGCGCTCACTGCTCGTCGCCTCGTGCGCTGCCGAAGCCTCCTTTTCGGGCGAGACCTCGATCGAAGACAACTCGCAGGAGGCGTTTGTCCTGAACAGGGAAGTGCCGGTGGCGGGAATGCCGACGCCTTCCCGAGGAGCCTCGTCGTGGGGCCCAGCAGCGAGCTGCGAGGCGCCCGGCGGAGCACCCTCTGCCTTGTCGGGCGGAGGAATCACCAGGAGGGCGGCTGCCGGGATACCCTCAGCCGTGGCGACGGCCGCCTCGCGGGGAGAGGGCGGCGGAGTGGAGACCTTCTCGTCCCCTAAGACAGGCGCATCTCCGGCGTCCTCGCCGCTCGCGACCCCTGCGGCCGGATTCGAAGGGGCCTACGCGATGACCTCCACGATAGAGGGAGGAGGGTCGACGAGAGGCTCCGTCGACTGAGGATCGATGGCAGGCAGAATGACATCAGAGAAGTCCATGCCGCCGAAGTCGTCGTCGAAGTTTACCTCTCGACGAGCGCGTCGAGAGTACCCGGTCACGGGGCTGACGGAAGGAGTGACGATGATCGGCTCGGAGGCGGTCCCCGCGCCGGGCGTGACCTCTGTCGCCGCTTCGGACCCCTTCGGCGAGAGGCCCTCGTGCACGGCTTCTGAGCCGGGAGCGGGAGCGACCGTCTCATCGGTGCGGGTTTCGAGCGGAGTGTGACGGGTGGAGAGGTCGGCTTGGGATTCCTCGCGCCGAGGGGATTCTCGGGAAGCGGGAGCTTCCGACGAACAGCGACCCGCGGCAGGTGGCGTCGCGTCGACAGCCTGACTGGGCGCGTCGGCATCGACTGCGGGCTCGGAGCGACGCTCGGAGGAAGCGTCACGGGGCGGAGGATCGTCGTGCGAGATCACGCGGTCCCTCTCCTCTCGGGGGACTAACCCCAGGTACCCGTCTTTGGACCGATCTCGCGGGGGCGGCACCGGCGTCGGGGAAGGCTTGCTCTTCTGGCGAGAAGATTCCTCGCCGATCTCGTCGAAGCGAGATTTCCTTTTGCGGCTCTTCGCAGGAGCCTTGGGCGTCTTCTTCCGCGAAGGAGCCGACGAGCCTTTCTCGCCTTCCTCGGTCCGAAATCCTGGCGGGAACAGCGAGCGAGGAGGCGGCCCCATGATGTTACAGAGGCGGTAGATGCCCGAGTTCACGATCCGGGCGGCGTTGAAGTCGAGGAGCCAGTCGCGGCGATCGTTGGCGAGAAGCGCGTTGCGCACGCTCGTAAAACGGGCCACGACGCCCTTGTCGGTCGATGGCGAGAACTTGAGGAGATCCTGGTCGCCGATCCAGGCGCGAGGCAGCTCCGCGTGGTTTGGGCCGAACGTCGACGCGCTCACACGCGTGAAGTAATAGCGATTCTCCCACATCGCCTCCTTGTTGGGGGAGTTCAGGAGAATGTGAGGGTTGTGGCGGTGCGACAGCGAGAGGCGCCCAATGTTTTTGGGGTTCCTCGAGAAGTAGTACAGGGTCATGAGGTCCTCCAGAGTGACCTCGACCAATAAGCTTAGGTCACTCTGTGAGTTTGTTTATGATCCACAATTATTTGCAATTTTTATCACTGCTTGTCACCGCTAATTCAGGGAATTTGGAAATTCTGTTGTTATAATGTTTGACACAAACAGTATATATCCTAGCTTCTTTGTCTTGAATATTTTCGGCTAAAATCATTTCATATGATATGGTTATAAGCTGCAGAATTAATTTGTGATATGCTAACACTTTTTCCAAAAATGAGCTGAAAATTGGAGTTTCCATGAGTTTGATATATTGGATCATTATAATTCAGTTAATCCTATATAAATATTTTATCTTTTTAGTAACTTTCACTTTCATTATATAAGTGCTTACTAATGTATATGTGACATTAAGAGAAAAAACATTTGAAATGGGACCATCTAATTAATTATCACAAAGGACCACAAACTATGTGATAGTGAGCTTATTCTAATCCTTATTTGCAACTACAAAAATTGATTACTATGTATAATTACATGCGGAACAAGTAAAACACCGGGTAATTGTAGAGGGCGATTCGCACCGCCTTACAGTCACAAAAAGACACTACTCAAACACACGAATAAATACGAATGATGGGGTATCTTTGATTGATTTATGATTACAAAGGGGATCGGTCTCTTCCGTTTATAACTTGGAACAAAGAAGAAGAATGCGATTAACTAAGACTGACGCTACCAAGCTGGTGACACGAAGGGATTATCAACACTATGCGATGACTCTATCTTTCTCTCTTCCCTCGATAATTGCCAGCCCCCCTCAACTGGGAGCTCTTCCTCTATTTATAGCCCCGCTGGGACCTTCTTGGCTCGAATCCCCTGGATGATCTTCAGATGGTCCCCCCATGGAATATCCTGTGGTTCTCTTCTCTGACATTCTTGACGCCTGCCAAAGGGGCTTGTTTCCACTAACGTTGTCCCCTCTGACACATCCCGCGCGCGCTACCCTGCAGTGGTCCCCTCGGACCGTACCTTCTTGTCGTATCCTAGGTCGAAGCCCTAGACCTCAATGGGCTTGAGGCCCATCCTCGGTCATCGCTCTCCCCGATGGGCCGCGAGCCCATTGCGATATGACCATCTTCGAGGAGCCCAGGCTCCTCTCCTGGCCACTAACCTCCATCAGTGGGCCGAAAGCCCATCGCCATTGCGCCCAACCCGACCCTCGTCGTTTCATAGGAAAACGACAAGTGTAAAGTTAGGAATGGATTTAACCAAATCCGACCTTAACAGTTAGTCCCCCATTTTGCCAAGTGTGGGCACTTGGGAAAATGTAAGAGGAGGAAATTCCGCGCGACGACCCTCGTCGGGCGACGAGATCACCCCATTGAGGGTCGTCGATCACCGACGAACTCCTCGCGATGAGAGAATGCTTGGAAGCCTGTTGCGCGACGGCTATCATCGGGCGACGGGACCGATCCTCCGAGGATCTCCTCTCGACGACGGTGCCTTCGCGGTGAGAGATCAGCTCCCCGAATCGATGCGTCGGCGTCCCATCACTGCGCATGCAGGCGACGCCTCGAATCCCCCCCGCATTTAATGCGGGGTTCCCCAGGCACTCGAGTACCTACTTTATGGGATTCCCAACGGCTCCTTCATCTCGACCGTCGACAGCCTACGCACGCCTCCATCCTGGGCCGTTCGATCGAATCGCGCCCCTTCGGCTTCTCTCTCCTCCCTCCTTATACTCGAAATGCCTCTCTATTTCTCTCTTTCTTCTTTCATTCGCTCTCATCCTTCTCACTTGCTCTTTTTCTCGCTCTCGAAGCTCCTGCTCCTTCCCCATCTGTCTCTCACTCTCTCAACCTTCTTCCGATCATGGCAATGGCCGGGAAAATCTTCCAGACCAGGTCCCCTCTGTCTATCTTGACGGAGGCGCACCGGGACCATTTTATCAAGAATTATATCGACAGCGAGAAGTACCTGCTCCGGCTCCCGTATCCAGGCGAGCGCGCCGACGAGCCTCAAGACGACTGCATTGCCATCTATGAGCACTTCTTCACCGACGTGGGCCTTCACCTTCCGGTGCCCAACCTCATTGTGGCCTTCCTGGCGGCCTTCAAAGTGCCGATAACCCAAGTAAGTCCCAACTCCATCCGTCTCCTCCTGTGCACTCTCGTGCTGGGATTGGAACAAGGGGTCGAGGTCACTCTGGAGGACCTCATGACCCTATACTACTTCTCGAGGAACCCAAAAAACATTGGGCGCCTCTCGCTGTCGCACCGCCACAACCCCCACATCCTCCTGAACCCCCCGAACAAGGAGGCGATGTGGGAGAATCGCTATTACTTCACGCGCGTGAGCGCGTCGACGTTCGGCCCCAACCACGAGGAGCTGCCCCGCGCCTGGGTCGGCGATCAGGATATCATCAAGTTCTCGCCGTCGACCGACAAGGGCGTCGTGGCCCGTTTCACAAGCGTGCGCAACGCGCTTCTTGCCAACGATCGCCGCGATTGGTTCCTCGACTTCAACGCCGCCCGGATCGTGAACTCGGGTATTTACCGCCTCTGCCACATTATGGGGCCGCCTCCTCGCTCGCTTTTCCCGCCTGGATTTCGGGCCGAGGAAGGCGAGAAAGGCTCGTCGGCTCCTCCGCGGAAGAAGACGCCCAAGGCTCCTGCGAAGAGCCGCAAAAGGAAATCCCGCTTCGACGTGACCGGCGAGGAGTCCTCTCGCCAGAAGAGTAAGCCCTCCCCGACGCCGGTGCCGCCCCCGCGAGACCGGTCCAAAGATGGCTACCTGGGGTTAGTCCCCCGAGAGGGAAGGGACCGCGTGATCTCGCACGACGATCCTCCGCTCCGTGACGCTTCCTCCGAGCATCGCTCCGAGCCCGCGGCCGACGCCGATGCGCCCCTTTGAGCTGTCGACGTGACGCCACCTGTCGCGGGTCGCTGTCCGTCGGAGGCTCCTGCCCCCCGAGAGTCCCCTCGCCGCGAGGACTCCCAGGTCGACCTCTCCCCTCGTCAAACTCCGCTCGGAGCCCGCGCCGATGAGACGGTTGTCCCCGCTCCTGGCTCTGAAGCTGCGCGCGAGGACCTCTCGCCAAAGGGGTCCGAAGCGGCGACAGAAGTCACGCCTGGCGCGGGAACCGCCTCCGAGCCGATCATCGTCACGCCCTCCGTCAGCCCCGCGACCGGGTACTCCCGGCGCACCCGTCGGGAGGTGAATTTCGACGATGAATTCGGCAACCTGGACTTCTCTGATGTCGTCCTGCCCGTCGTCGACTTTCAGTCGACGGAGCCTCTCGCCGACCCTGCTCCTTCTACCGTAGAGGTCACCGAGCAGGCCCTCCTGGATCCGACCCCAGGGGTCGTGAGCGGCGAGGACGCCGGAGATGCCCCTGCCTTAGGGGACGAGAAGATCCCCGCCCCGCCGGCCTCTCCCCGCGAGGCAACCGTCGCAGCGGCTGAGGGTACCCCCACAGCCGCTCTCCCGGCGGTTGCTCAGCCTGACCAGGCAGAAGATGCCCCGCCGGGCGCCTCGCAGCCCGCAGCTGGGCCCCAGGGCGAGGCTCCTCGGGAAGCCGTCGGCGTTCCCGTCTCCGGCACTTCCCTGTTCAGGACGAATGCCTCCTGCGAGTCGTCTTCGATCGAGGTCTCGCCCGAAAAGGAGGCATCGGCGGCGCACGAGACGACGAGCGGTGAGTGCTTGCTCCTCGCCAAACCTCCCCACCCCTGGAAGAAAGCTCCCGGAGAATCCTCCAAAGCGGGCGCCCCCTCACCGGACGAACTTCTGCCCATGTTCCCACAAGGCATGGTGAAGGGTTCGACCGTCGTCTGCTATCCGAGCTTCCCCGATCCGCCCACTCAGGCTTCTTCCAAGGAAGAATGGGAGAAGTATTCGGCCGACGCGATCCACGGCCTGTCGATGTCCTCCCAACAGTTTCGTCCCGCCGGCAGCTCACTGGCGACCTCCTCTCGCTACCGCAAGGCAGCAGCTCTTACGCTCCAAGGCATCGCGCTTCTTAATGACATGATCCTCGACGAGCGCGACACTTCCCACGAACATGCGTCGAAACTGCTCGAGATGGGTGCCCAGGTCGGTGAGCTCGAGTGTCATCTTCAGATTTCCATTGCTGGGGAGCGAAGGTACCGGGATGAGGCCAATCGGCACCGTCTGGCCCTTGAGGAGGCCAAAGCCGCCCTGGAGAAGGAGGCTTCCCTTCGCCAGCAGGCTGAGCTGCAAGTTGAAGAGCAGCAACGCGCCCTCGTCGACGAGGCGGAGCGCCATCGGAGCGCGACTCACGACCTCACCGTGGCCCTCGAGAAGAAGACGAGGAGGCTGGCTCGTCTGAGCGAGGCCATCGGCGCTCCTCCCGAGGAAGAGAGTCGCTTGGTTTCTCGGGTAACCAACGCTCTGAAGAGGCTCGCCGATGAGCTGGAGGGCGCGCAGGCGGAAGTCGTCGAGGAACGTAGCGCACGGCTGCGTCTCTTCGAGAAAGCCAAGGCCAAAATCCAGCGTCGCGATGAGAGGTTCGCGGCTCTCGATGAGTCCGTCGACCATCACCGCATGGTCGCCGGCTACAAGGCCAACCTCGACATGGTCGAGAAGCTTCCTCCCGTCGCGACGGTGGGGAAGCTCCTGCCCCTCTTGCCGAAGTGGCGCGGGATCATCGCGGAGCATTCCACGAGGGTGAAGGAGCTAGAGGTGAGGTCTGCTCTTCCTCTGGATTCGCCGCCTCTCTCGCCTTGCGATCCTCCCTCCATCGAGTCCGAGAGGCTGGCCGCCTTCGCAGCGGGGACGACTGCCTCGGCTTCGGACTCCGTCGACGAGTATGGGACCAACGACGAGACCCTCTCGATCCAAGAGCCGACGGTACAGGATGGCCTTCCCTAGGGGAATTGTCTTTGTATATTTTGGTTTTTCTTTTGCGAATTTTGCTGTTATATTTTCTTTGTTGCTTTGGCCTCGGGCCCTTTCTTTGTACTTCACGAACACTTAATGAATGAAAAAGATCTTTACTTCCTCTGCTGAACTTTAGTTATCGGCTCGCGACCGTCGTTTTCCTAACTTTCTCGCTTCATTGGGGTCGACTATCCTCCCCCCTCTTATCGCAGGCCGGCGAGCTAACTCTCGTTTCTTGGCCTTCGAGGCCTGACGAGGGCGTGATCGCGTCGTTCCTCGCCGAGGATCCCGAGCACTACGACCTAGTGCGTGACCTGATCAACGAGCTAACTCTTCGGGTCGCGATGCCTTCTTCGACGGATCTCGAAGACAACTCCTCTGCAGCTGGACGCCTAGACCTGTTGCCGCCGACTGCCTTGACGAAGTTCCTAACTCGCGACCCTCGTCATCTGGCCGCCTTCTCGGACTTTGCCGGGGACATTCTCGACCGAGCGATGTCGGATTGCGTCGATGACCTCGCCGACTCCATTTTCAAATCCGACGAGGGCTGACGCTTAAGACTGCTTGTGTTTATCCGATTTACGTGACTTGTGCCGGTTTGCTTACGAGGCTATGATGTAAATGTAAATGTTATAAACTTATAAGTCTTTTTGGCATATGAATACACGAAGATCTTTTGTAATTACGTCACTGTTGTATATGTATGTGGCTTCCTTTGTATGGGGTCTTAGTGTGGAGGATGCAGGCTTGAGCATCCTCTCCTTCCCCCCCCCCCCCCCCCCTTTTTTTTTTTGATAATGAAACGAACATAGTAATTGACGGTGGAGGGGAAACTTGTCGCGATACTGCTTGCTATCGCTGGCCCTTTCGATTACCTACTTCGAGGCTCTTTTTCTTTGCCCTGATGCCCTCGAGGCTTTTGTCAAGGTTCTTTTTCCCTTTTCATGGTGCCATCGAAAATTTTGTCGAGGCCCTTTTGTTCTTTGTCGTGGTGCCATCGAATCTTTTGTCGAGGCCCCTTTTTTTTTTTTTTATGGTGCCATCGAATCTTTTGTCGAGGCCCTTTTTTCTTTTTCATGGTGCCATCGAATCTTTTGTCGAGGCCCTTTTTTCTTTTTCACGGTGCCATCGAATCTTTTGTCGAGGCCCTTTTTTCTTTTTCATGGTGCCATCGAATCTCTTGTCGAGGCCCTTTTTTCTTTTTCACGGTGCCATCGAATCTTTTGTCGAGGCCCTTTTTTCTTTTTCATGGTGCCATCGAATCTTTTGTCGAGGCCCTTTTTTCTTTTCCACGGTGCCATCGAATCTTTTGTCGAGGCCCTTTTTTCTTTTTCATGGTGCCATCGAATCTTTTGTCGAGGCCCTTTTTTCTTTTCCACGGTGCCATCGAATCTTTTGTCGAGGCCCTTTTTTCTTTTTCATGGTGCCATCGAATCTTTTGTCGAGGCCCTTTTTTCTTCTTCATGGTGCCATCGAATCTTTTGTCGAGGCCCTTTTTTCTTCTTCTTCCTCTAAGTCACGCGCGGTGGAGAGTCCGTTGAAAATGTCGTTCTCGCCACGGCGGCGTTCTTAGAGTGTCGATGACGATGGCTGTTCATTTTTGCTATTGATTTCGCTTTCGTGCCATTTTTAGGCTTTGTTATTTTCGCTTTCGCTTCGCGCTTTATTTTAATGTGTTTGATCTTGCAATCGACGCTTGGCTCGCGGCTGGTCGTGCGCTGCTCTTACCTTGAGGTTGTTCATAAATGTTAGCCTGTAAGATTGTTAGAAAGATAATTTGCCATAAAGGCGAGCCTCGTTAAACCCTTCGAGTCCCCCGTACGGGTGCGGCTCGCGAGGGAAGAGTACTCCCTGTTTTTATTAGAAACGAGCCGGGGCTATGAGTGGTCCCGAACATGTGGGTCGGGACATCCCATTAGGACGATAAGGTATGTAAACATAAGGAATTGGGGCGACAAGGCTTACTGATAAAACTTTTTGAGGTGCTTGACATTCCAACTGCGAACCACCTCGAGGCCGGCCAAGTTCTCGAGCCTGTAGACTCCCGGTTTGACCACCTCCACGACCTTGTATGGGCCTTCCCAATTTTGCCCAAGCTTCCCCGCATTCAGCTCCGCCGTGTTCTGGAAAACCTTGCGGAGCACCAACTCTCCGGCCCTGAATTGCCGAGGGCGGACGCTCTTATTGTAGAACCGAGCGATGGTGTTTTGGTAGTTGGCGATGTGCACTTTAGCCCGCTCCCGCTTTTCGTCGATGTGGTCCAGCTGATGGAGCAGTCCTTGGCTGTTATCGTCGGGATGGCTTGGAGCCCACTCTCGTCGCAGACTGGGCACTCCCACCTCTGCCGGTATTACCGCTTCGACCCCGAAGGCGAGTGCGAAAGGGGTCTCGCCGGTGGCCGAGTGGGGAGTTGTGCGGTAGGCCCAAAGGACTCCGGGGAGCTCGTCGGCCCACAAGCCCTTCTTCTCCTCGAGCCTTTTCTTGATGCTGTCGACGATGGTGCGATTAACCGCCTCCGCGTTTCCGTTCCCCTGCGGGTATCTCGGCGTTGATGTGTTCAGCTTGATCCTCCATCGAGCGCAGAAGTCCTGGAATCTCTTCGAAATGAACTGGGACCCGTTATCGGCGATGATCTCGCGGGGCAGTCCAAAACGTGTGACCACGCTCTTCCAGACATAGCTCTCGACGTCCGAATCCTTGATGTTGGCGTACGCCTCTGCTTCGGACCACTTAGTGAAGAAGTCCGTCACTACCAGCATAAATCTCCGCTGTCGGGAGCCAGTAGGCATCGGACCAACGATATCCATCGACCACTTCATAAAGGGATATGGGACGGACACTACCGACAGCTTCTCGGCTGGGCAGTTGATCGCTGGAGCGTGGCGCTGGCACTTCTCGCACCTCTTGGTATGGTCGGCACAATCTGCGACCATGGTTTCCCAAAAGAACCCTTGACGCTTGGCCTTTCGCAGGAGGGATCAGCCTCCGGAGTGATTGCCGCACTCCCCGCCGTGGATTTCTCCCATAACGTACTCTGCCTCCTTCCTGCCCAAGCATCGCAGTAGTATTCCTTCGAAGCTCGCCCTGTAAAGCCTGCCATTCAGAACAGAATACTTCGCGCTCTTGGTTCGCAGCTTCCTGGCCTCCTGCTTGTCATCGGGTAACGTTCCGTCGAGGATATACCTGCGAAGAGGGGTGCGCCAATCCTTGTCTTCGTCATCGTCTACGATCCCCCGCTCATCGGGACTCAGGTTCTCGCATTCGATGTCGAGGATTTCTTGAGCGTCGTCCTCCTCGTCCTGCTTCCTTGTCGTGCCGTCGCTAGCCCTGCGCTTCTTTTTTGGCGGACCTTCTTCTCGCTTGATGCTGGGCTTTTCGACCGTCTCGACGGTAATCGAGCGGAGCTCGTCGATTTGGGTTGTTGAGCCCAAGCCTGCCAGCGCATCGGCGTGGTTGTTGTCGCCCCTCGAGACCTGCGTCAAAGTCCAAAAATCAAATTTCTTTGATAGGGATTCGACAACCCCGGCGTATGCTTCCATCCTTTCGTCGTTCTTCTCGTACTCCCCGTTAACCTGCTTGACCACCAGCTGAGAATCCGAGAAAGCGTTTACCTTCCGCACGCCCAGAGCCAGGGCCGATTGCATCCCAACGATGAGAGCCTCGTACTCGGCCTCGTTGTTCGTGGCGCGGAAAGCGAGGCGGCAAGCTTTTTCCACGACCTCTCCGACTGGGGAAACGAGCCTGATCCCGATACCCGATCCGAGCGACGTCGCCGACCCGTCGACGAGGAGCCTCCACATCCCGGTCTCATCGCGCGAGTCTACGAGCTCCTTCGGCAGCTCGATGAGGAAGTCAGCAAGGACCTGCGATTTCAAGCTTGTCCGGAGTCGATACTCGATGTCGTATGCTCCCAACTTGATCGACCACTTTGTGATCCTCCCTGACTGGTTTGGGCTGTGCAGAATGGACCTGACGGGCCTGTCTGTCATGACGACGATGGTGTGCATCTGAAAATGGAATCTCAACTTCTCCGATGCGTCAAACAGCGCGAGCGCCAATTTTTCGACCTGGGGGTACCGTGTTTCGGCGTCAAGGAGCTTCCGGCTGATATACGAAACAGGCTTCTGCTCACCCTTCTCTTCTCGCACCAGCACCTGGCTTATCGCGTGATCGGACACCGCGAGGTACAGATACAGAGGCTCTCCCGGCTCTGGCTTCGTCATGACTGGCGGCGACGAGAGGTAAGCCTTCAGCGCTTGGAAGGCCTCCTCGCACTCTCGCGTCCATTCGAACTTCTTATTCTTCTTCAGCAACTCATAGAAGAGCAGGGTCCGGTCTGTCTGTCGCGAGATAAACCGTCCGAGCGCGTTGATCCGTCCCGTCAGCTTCTGGACCTCCCTACGATTACGAGGCGATGGCATGCTCTGGAAGGCTTCGACCTGGTCGGGGCTGGCCTCGATTCCGCGACGGGTCACCATGAAGCCCAAGAACTTCCCGGACGAGATGCCAAAGGTGCACTTCGTCGGGTTCAGCTTCATCTTATGCTCGTTGAGGACCCGAAAACATTTCTCCAGATGCTCGACATGCATGGCAACCTTTAACGATTTGACGACCAGGTCGTCGATGTACACCTCGAGGGATTCTCCTATCTGATCGTGGAACATCTTCGTCATGAGCCGCTGATAGGTGGCGCCGGCGTTCTTCAGCCCGAACGGCATGACTTTGTAGCAGTACGTCCCTCGCTCGCTGATGAAAGCGGTCTTCTCCTCGTCGTCGGGGTGCATCCTGATCTGGTGATAACCGGAATAGGCGTCCATAAAGCTCATAAGCTCGTACCCGATGGTCGCCTCGACTAAGCGGTCGATGTGGTGCATTGGAAAGCTATCCTTCGGGCATGCCTTGTTGAGATCGACGTAGTCCACGCAGACCCTCCACTTGCCGCTCTTCTTCTGTATGACGACGGTATTGGCTAGCCACTCGGGGTATTTGACCTCCCGGATAGTTGCCATCGCCAGCAACCTGTCTACCTCGTCGTTGATGATCTTGTTTCTGTCGGCCGCCATTTTCCTCCTCTTCTGTATGACCGGTCGATGGTTGGGGTCGGTGTTGAGCCGGTGGGTGATGACCGCGGGGTCGATCCCCGGCATGTCGTCGTTGGTCCACGCGAAGCTTCCCTTGTTCCTCTTCAGGAACTCCACCAGCTGGGCTTTCACCTCCGGGTCGAGTCTCGCGCCTATTCCGACGGTTCTCGTCGGATCGGTCTCGTCGATGCAGACCTGCTCGACCTCCTCGACCTGCGGCCCGCCACTCCGCTCTTCTGTCGCCGGATCCTCGATGTCCTCAGCGCTAAGGATCCCCGGAACCCCAGGATCTCCTCCTTTCCCTCTCTTCTTGCGCCGCTTCCTTCGCTTCGTCGTCGGGGGAGGCGGGGCAGCGATGGCTAATTGCTATAACCCATCCTTGCGGCTTTCGAGAGCCTTCTCGGGCCTCTTCCCGCTGCTTGCCGCTCGATGATGCATCATATAGCAGATGCGGTAGGCTTCTCGGCAGCCTTGGAGCTCATCGATCGTTCCCTCATCCTTTCCGGGGAACTTGATGCACTGATGGTAGGTGGAGGGTACGGCCCTCATCGCGTGAATCCATGGCCTCCCGAGGATCACGTTGAAATGCGATTCCACGTCGAGGACCATGAACTCGGTCATCCTCCTCACACTCCCGGCGTATACGGCTAGCTGGACCGTTCCTAGTGAGGTGGTGACGTCGCCGTTGAATCCTGACACCTTCCGGGGTCGGCCTCCGATGGCGAGGTCGTCGATCTTCATGCGAAGAAGGCACTCGTGGGTGATCATGTCCACGGAGCTGCCGTTGTCGACGAGAACGCGCGCTATGTCGTACCCCCCGATGTTGAGCTCGAGCACCAGGGCGTCGTCGTGCGAATCCGCGCAGTTATCGTCTTCGACGAACTCGATCGTCGCTCCCGCCGTCTCCCGCGCCAAGTCTCCTCGGCTATGCTCTCGCCCCCGCCTCTGGTAGGCCTTGATGCTGTTAACCGTGTCGTCGCAGAATCGTGATCCACCCATGATCACGTCGATCCTCGGTCTGCTCGCCGGGCGGGCGGCCTCCACGCGGGCCGATGGCTCCGCTTCGATCGCGAAACTTCGCTTCTGCGTGCTCTGCCCTCCTCCGGAGCTCTGAGGCGGAGCCGCCTGCTGGTTGGGGAAGGCCCTGTTTTCGTTGTTCCAGGGTCGCGCCTGCTCTCGCGTGGCTTCCCCGTAGTCTCCTCGTTCGATCCCCTTCTGGATGAACCTCTTGTACGCTGCGCAATCCTCGGACGAATGGCCCCAGTAACCGTGGAACGAACAAAATTTGTTCATGTCCCTCGGCCACGGAGTCCTTTCGTAACCTCCTCGGCCGCCTGAGCGTCCTCTACGGCCGCCGCTGAAACTTCCTCTTCCTCCGGAGAACCCGCCGCGTCCCCCGGAGTATCCTTGCTGGCCTCCGTCGGCCTCTCCTCGGGAGTATCCTCCCTGCTGGCCCTGGGGCCTGCTGTCGTGATAGTCCGCCCGCGGCTGATTCTCGCGGGCGGTGTTGTCGCTTCGCTTCTCGTTTACCTGGTAGACTTTGTGTCTCGGAGCCTCTGGGGCGCGTCGCTCGTTCTGTGCTCCTCGATCTTCTCTCCTTGCTCTTGACGACGAGCCGTCTCGCCCGTCCCTGCTCTTCTCGGACTTGGCCTTGGCCTCGCCCCTATCGTCGCTCTTTTTCTTGCCGAGGATGTTCTCCTCGATGTTCATGTCGATCGTCGCTCGGTGGAGTGCGTCCTCTATCGTCAGCGGCACTGTCCTCGTGATCTCTTTGCAGAAATCGGAAGTGCAGTGCAGGCCGTGCCTCAGGGCTTGGACGGCGACAGCGTCTTCGAGATTCGGCACCCGAATCATCACTCCCTTGAACCGCTCCACGTACTGGCGCAGCGTCTCGTCCTTCCCCTGCTTGAGATCAAACAGAGATGCTAGCGTCGCCTCGCTCTGGGCGTGGATGGAATAATGCTTCAGGAACATGGCGACGAGCTGGTCGGAGTTGTCGATAATCCCTGGCGCAAGCCGCGCGAACCAGTCGCTGGCTGGGCCCTGCAAATGGTAAATAAAAAGGCGACAAAGGATAGCCTCCCTTCTGGTCTCCTCGCCGACGATATGGTCCGTCGCTATCCTGTAAGATTTCACATGAGTCGTAGGATCGGTCCCTCCCTTGTACGGCGCGAGCTTGATCTTTGGCAGCTCGTCTACTTCGACTCCTCGGATCCTAGGAGTAAAGGGGGTCACTCTGGCGTCTCTTACCAGCTTGTCGATCTCCGGACCGGCGCTCGTCGCCTGGTGCACTCGCGATGCCACCTGTCCTATCTTTGCCTCCAGGGCCGCCGCCATGGCCGCCATGGCCCTCATGATTTCTCCGGTAGCGGCTGGGTCGCCCGCCGGGACCAGCGCTGGCACGCTCAGGGGCGTGCTTGCCGTCGTCGTCGGCTGCGAGGTCGATGCTGGCGTCTGGAACAGGTTCCGGACCAAGAGGTCCCGAGAGGCGTCGAGCGCCTCATTATTCGCCGCGTCTCTGGTCAGGGCTCCTCCACTCGCTGCGATGGGGGAGTCAGCAGACCTGTTCGCCGCGTTCCTGCCCTCCGCTTGGGCGAGCAGCTCGGCGAGCTTCCGACTTTCCGCAGCTTGCTCCTCGGCTCTTCTCGTGGCTTCTTCCGCCCTCCGGTCGGCCGCCTCCATCCTCTGCATGACCTGGGTCATCTGTCGCCGCATCTCGTCCAGCGCCTCGCTCTGGTCGCTCCGCCCCTCGTCTTGAGGCATCTTTCGCTTTCCCTCTTCTCGTTCCTGGCTGTGCGATAGGAAGAAACTACCGCCCCTCGGTGGGCGCCAAACTGTAGAGGGCGATTCGCACCGCCTTACAGTCACAAAAAGACACTACTCAAACACACGAATAAATACGAATGATGGGGTATCTTTGATTGATTTATGATTACAAAGGGGATCGGTCTCTTCCGTTTATAGCTTGGAACAAAGAAGAAGAATGCGATTAACTAAGACTGACGCTACCAAGCTGGTGACACGAAGGGATTATCAACACTATGCGATGACTCTATCTTTCTCTCTTCCCTCGATAATTGCCAGCCCCCCTCAACTGGGAGCTCTTCCTCTATTTATAGCCCCGCTGGGACCTTCTTGGCTCGAATCCCCTGGATGATCTTCAGATGGTCCCCCCATGGAATATCCTGTGGTCCTCTTCTCTGACATTCTTGACGCCTGCCAAAGGGGCTTGTTTCCACTAACGTTGTCCCCTCTGACACATCCCGCGCGCGCTACCCTGCAGTGGTCCCCTCGGACCGTACCTTCTTGTCGTATCCTATGTCGAAGCCCTAGACCTCAATGGGCTTGAGGCCCATCCTCGGTCATCGCTCTCCCCGATGGGCCGCGAGCCCATTGCGATATGACCATCTTCGAGGAGCCCAGGCTCCTCTCCTGGCCACTAACCTCCATCAGTGGGCCGAAAGCCCATCGCCATTGCGCCCAACCCGACCCTCGTCGTTTCATAGGAAAACGACAAGTGTAAAGTTAGGAATGGATTTAACCAAATCCGACCTTAACAGTAATATTTAAATTTTACTTCAAATAAATTATGAACTTCGTAAGTTTATATATAATAACAGATGATTAATATCACATAGATAACGAGAATATATACGATTGTGTTAACCACGTGCATATTACATTAAGAGTTATAAAGTTATTGCCGGATTTTTGTAAAATGAAAAGGGTTTTGTAAAGTTCGTACCGAGGTAATGAATTTCTAGGAATACCGTGAGATTACCGATGGAGCCCGAGGATTCTTAAAAAAAAATAGTGTATTGAGATTCAAAAAACATACTATTACAAGCACTAATGAGAGTGAGAGACCATAAGAGTCAATCCACAGTCAAATCCAGAGTCAAATCCAGTCATTCTTCCTCAACCATAAGAGTGAGAGACCCTCTTACTTCTATCCTAATGAACTCTCAAGAAAACCACGCCACGTCAGCATCACAACACCCCGGAAAATGGCGAGCCAGCTACACGGCAGAGACGCTCTCGGAGCTCAAAACTCAACGAGGAATCGCCCTTCCATTAGCGGCGATGAACCAGACATGGTTCCTCAAGGTGACAATCACGACTGCTTTTCTCGGCCGGCTCGGCGATCTCTCACTCGCCGGAGGAGCGCTCGGTTTCACCTTTGCAAATGTCACCGGATTTTCGGTCCTCAACGGGCTTTGTGCTGCCATGGAGCCTATTTGCGGTCAAGCCTTCGGAGCCAAGAACTTCAAGCTCCTCCACAAAACCCTATTCATGGCGACTTCTATGTTACTACTCGCGATCAATCCCAACAAAACCGAGGTAGAGTGCCGAGTCACCAACCTGTCATAAGAAGCCCGAAATGAGTAATTGTAGAAGATTCCTTCTTTTCTAGAAGGTTCTCATGAATCCAGTGTTTTGACATTTTTAAAACTGGAACCGGAATCTCGGTTTTCCAGAGCTAAAAAAGAGCTGAATATATATATATATATATATATATATATTTTATCGAAATTTGGGAATTTTAAGAAACAGTTCTTTTTTTTCTTCTTTTTATAAATAAAAAAGCGTAATAAAACTAGTACAGTAAAAAATTGATTTTTTGATTTCTGGTTTCCGGTCTTAAATCCGATTTTTGGTGCAAAACTTTCACCTACTATGTATGAAATTGAGAATGAAGTTCGCAAAATAGTTAATTTTAGGTGTAAAAAGAGAACTTACTGAAGGATACGACTTGAGCATTGAAGAGATCGCAATATACACAAAAGCCAGAAAGCAATGACGGTGATTCAGCCGAATGGCCTGTGGTATTATCATAAACAATATGTTCACATGGAAAACTATCAGAAAGAAATTTCTGAACAAATCGAAAACTTCTGCAAAGAAATACCTGCATAAAAACCACATGGTGAAATTGTAATCCCACGTCGAAATAGTAACGTATCTGGGCAATAAAGGCTTACCATAATACACCTATGTTTGGAGATAAATCGGGTACTGTTGGGATAAATCCATATGTCCTGAAAATTTTGAGATGCTATTATAAAGTATTTGAAATCAATTATGGTAGAATTAATTTCCGTATTTGATCCACTTATACCTTTTAAACATTTCACGAAGCCCACCATACTGTTTAACACAGAGAGCACAAAGAACCAACACGTAGATCGACCAGAAAGTTGACCAAACCAAGAATTGAATTGTCCGTCTCCAAGAGAAAACCAGCAGTGATTCTTGCTTCAATGTTTTATGATTTTTTTCACTTGAAGGGTTATCTTCGTTTTTCTGGTCTTTCATTTGCGCGAATAGTTTTCTTGGATGAGTTTTTGTACCATATCAGAATCACCTGGGGTAAAATTAGAATTATTTATCACTATACGGATGATGAGACATACATAAAATAAAATACTCAAGAACAAACTTAAGGATTACTAGATAAGGACAATTAAAAGAAAACAAAAAAGACATACCGGAATGACTAGAATGACCGGATAAAGGGAAAGATGTGAAGACATGACCCATCCAAAAGCTGCTAATGGAACTTTGCCTGTTGAAAATAATAATAGACGAGCATTAGAAATTTTCTTGACAAACATTATAAAAATACAACATAAATCTAAGGCTATGCCTATATATGTAATTATGTTGATAAGAAGTTCCGGACGAATATTGAAAGTCTTAAAAAAAAGAGACCAATATCGAATCACTAATTTATAAAATATTAGCTTCTTACGTGTACACGCGCCATAGAGAGACAATATTACAGCAATAGGCGAAGTCGACAAACCCACACACGCAACGATCGTAAAAGGATTCCACAGATAGATAAGAGCAGCAATGTCTTGTGAAGGCAAGTTCGCTGAAACCAACACATGAACACGTAATCTTTATTAGTTTTCTAACCAAAGAATTATCGAATTCATATATAATTAAACAATCTCTCTCCCATACTTTATATGCTCGAACTATCATGAAAAGATCACTTATTTCTATTACCGGAGCCTTTCAATAGGGAATCGAGACAGAGCGATCTCAACCGATGATTATAACAAATCCGGAGACTCTTTCCGATACTACGAATAAGCAATGCGCTCACAAAATCTGCAATCACAAACACCAAACTGAACCCAAACATACATTAACATTGATTTCATGATAATCTCACGAAAAAGATCAATTTTTCATCAAGCTTACCTGCATAAAATATGACCTGAAAGTCCTTCCATTCTGTATCCAACAGATAAAGATCAGATTTTTCAATCAACCAAAAACACGAAAAATCACTGAAATTACTACACTAATAGTCTTCATGATTCATCGGAAGCTCAATCCGTACCTGTTGATTGTGAGTGGACCAAGAACTGAGAGCAACAAAGGAGAGCCATGGTACATGGATCCTGCAAATTCAAATGCATTTTCTCAGATCCCAAACACGAAGATCACAGCAAATTGATACGACGAAGAATCAGTTTGAAAACCTGCATAAGGAGACAGCGACGATTGCTTCAACCAGTATCCCTCAGCCACTGCAATAAACATGACCTAACCATGAATTTTTCAACCTTAAGAGCGAGAGCGAGAGAGAGAGAGAGAGTTACGGCGACGAAGACTGCTAAGAGGCGTGGAGACTTCGGGGCGAGAAGAGAGGTTGAGATTCCTGGAGAAGAAGATGAGAATCAGCCTGAAAGCAAGCGAAGCGAAAAGCCATCTCCAGAAGCTTTTCGTCGCATCGCCTTCTTCTGATTGGTCTTCGTTCTTCTTCTTCGCCGCCATTTCTTGGAGAGATTCAGCAGTGTTTGCAGAGAGATGCCAAAAATGGCGATTTACAGTGTGGAGGTGGAAGATGAAGATTCTTCGACTATCAGCTTCAAAGAACTGATTTTTTTTTCTTTCTTCAATTTTCTGTAAGAAGGCAAAATCTATTAAAAAAAATAAACTATTTTAATTGTCTCTCCCTTTAGATTAATTGGATTTTAAGATTTAATACATTGAGCTCCTTGATAAAAGAAAAAATTACAAACTAATTTACGTGTCGTTTCTAATAGCTGTCGTTTGCTATTTATATGTCTATCGTTTTTCAGTGTCGTTTTCTACTTCTAAAGTCGTACTGCGTGTTTTAAATATGTTATCATTTTGGTATATTATGTCGTTGTCAGTGGTTACTGTTTTTGTCTCGTTCATTTTGGTAATAGGAAATTTTATGTTCGTCCGGGTAAATATGAATTATTATTTTTTATTATTTATGTGTATTTGTATATTGTTTCGATTAGTTATCATTAGTGTACAGATATTTTGGTAATTACGATTAATATATTGTTAAGAATTAACTCAATACGAGGAGCTAAAAATAGCCTAATATATTCAAGAGAGTGGTATTGCGTGAGATTAACTCTATGTTGTTTATTTAGACGCTTTTAACATCGAAATTATTTTTTTGTTCTTTGGGATCAATAGCTTCACGTTGTTAAGGGTTTCTCTTCTTTTATATATTTTATTGTATACAGTTACCATTGGGGGGCTGTATATGATCTTTCTTTCACGCGGAATTAAGCTATTTCTTGTGTTTCTCTACCCATATGTTAGATGAATATTTAAGATATCTTTTAAGCATGTGTATTATTTTTTCAACTCCCTTTGCAGGTCCGGATATAAAACTTAGATTCGGTTCACCGGTCAAATTTTTTATGAAAATCGGCTATAAATCCGGTTAGAATCTGTCGGTTAAACTGGGTAATAACATTTTTTAAATAATATAATTCTTACTTAAGCAACATATCTCAATAATAACATGTTGACAGTAATACAAACAAACTCATTAAAGCTAATCTGCACGCTACAAACTCAGCTATCAAAATAAAATTTGCTGAATAACACAAAGTGAATGGTTAATCAAATTACCGGCGGAGAGAGATGAAGTGTGTGCGCTTCGAGTACTTTCTTGCTTCAATCTGTTAACCTGAACTGTTTGACTTTTACCATATTATATTAGTGCTAATATGTAATTAGTAATTTAATAACACTATGGTTATCTTCCTTATTTTAAAGGGATTAGTTTAAAAATTAAATTATTTGTGTCTTTACAAGAATATGAGTGTTACATAATACAAACATGGTGGATCATTTATCAAGTATCAATAGAGATTTTAAAAAGTATTTGATATAGGCCAGTCTATTTTATGTCTATGATGTCATATATGCTGAGATAACTTACATGGCTTATTATGGTTTAAAGGGGAGAGCCAAAATGCTGGTACAGTGTCCCGGGTAGCGCGGCCGATGCTTTTGAGAAGGTAAATATAGCTTTAGTATGAATTTTTCTAGTTTTTTTTTTTTTTTCTTTCACTTTCCTAAGAAGTTATTCTTCCATGCTCTCATCATACCTGTCGATTTTGTATCCCGATTAAGCATTTAGCTTGAGGAAAGGACATATTTGTTTGATTGCAAAGTTTCCTTTGAGGTGTTAGTATATATCTGTTCCTATGAACGGTGTTAGTATATATCTGTTCCTATGAACTTGTGTGATGATGTTTTTAAATGCATTTTTTTTCCATTTAATTTCGTAAGACGACTAATATTAATGTATGTACATTTTTTTCTAGGTGATGCGCAATTGTCTTCCGGACCTATTTGATGCGGAACCAGATTTGCTCTTTCAACTTGTTACAATGTTGAATCCATCTGTTCCGCAAGAAAATGAAGTTCCAGTCTACAGTGTACTGCAGGTATTATGGATATGAATTGTAGGGAATTTAACCTTTTTTTTTTTCTTTTCAAATTTCTAGTGTAAAATTCTTAGGATTTGCATGCAAAATTGAGCTCTTCAGTTTTTGAGATATTGTCGGGGAAAGGAAACGGGAGGAGACTTTTATTTATTCGAGTTTTCGAGTGGGCTATAGTTGTAGCTTATTTTGCCCGGACATTAAAATATTATCGCTGTGGTGACCCAAGACGATTCTCTCATGCTTTGTTTGTTCTCTACTAGGAGCCTGGGAATTTTGTGATCACTTTCCCCAGATCTTACCATGGAGGCTTCAATCTAGGTATGTAGACATATATATATATATTGTAGAGGGCGATTCGCACCGCCTTACAGTCACAAAAATACACTATTCAAACACACGAATAACACGAATGATGGGGTATCTTTACTGTAGAGGGCGATTCGCACCGCCTTACAGTCACAAAAATACACTATTCAAACACACGAATAACACGAATGATGGGGTATCTTTGATTGATTATGATTACAAAGGGGATCGGTCTCTTCCGTTTATAGCTTGGAACCTCGAAGAAGAATGCGATTAAACTAAGATTAACAATATCGAATGGGTTACACAAAGGCTCTCTCAATACTATGCGATGACCCTGTTTCTCTCCTTTCTCTCGATCTCGACCAACCCCTTCAAATGGGAGCTCCCTCTCTATTTATAGCGACGCTCGGATCCCTTTGGCTCGAATCCCCTGGATGATCTCCCAGTGGTCCCCCCTTCAAATATTCTGTGGTCCTCCTCTCTGACATCCTCGGCGGCTGCCAAAGGAGCTCGTCTCCACTAACGTTGTCCCCCTGCCATGTCCTGAGCGCACTGCCCAGCAGTGGTCCCCTCAGTCCGTACGTCCTTGTCGCATCCTAGGTAGAAGCCCTAGACCTTAATGGGCTTGAGGCCCCTCCCCGGTCATCGCTTCCCCCGATGGGCCGTGGGCCCGTTGCAATCTGACCAACCTCGAGGAGCACGAGCCCCCCTCTCGGTCACTACTCTCCATCCATGGGCCGAGGGCCCATCGCCATTGTGCCCAACCCGATCCTCGTCGTTTCATGGGAAAACGACAAGTGTAAAGTTGGGAGTGGATTTGACCAAATCCGACCTTAATAGTCAGTCCCCCATTTTGCCAAGTGTGAGCACTTGGGAAAATGTAAGAGGAAGAAACTCCGCGCGATGATCCTCATCGAGCGACAAGATCACCCCCCTGAGGGTCACCGATCACCGACGAACTCCTCGCGATGAGAAAATGCATGGGAGACCTGCCGCGCGACGGGACCGAGCTTCCGAGGACCTCCGCTCGACGACAGTACCCTCGCGATGAGAATACGCATAAGAAACCCGCCGCGCAATGGCTATCGTCGGGCGACGGGGCCAAACCTCCACAGACCTCCGCTCGACGACAGCACCCTCGCGATGAGAGATCGACTCCCCGAGTCGACGTGTCGGCGTCCTGTCACCCCGCATGCAGCGACGCCTCGAATCCCACCCGCATTTAATGCGGGGTTCCCCAGGCACTCGAGTACCTGCTTTATGGGATTCCCAACGGCTCCTTCATCTCGACCGTCGACAACCCGCACACGCTTCCATCCTGAGCCGTCCGATCGAATCGCGCCCCTCCGCCTTCTTCCATCCCCTTCCTTATACTCAAAATTCCTCTCTTTTTTTTTCTTTCTTCTTTCATTCGCTCTCAAACTTCTCATTCGCACTTCTTCACTCTCTCGACGCTCATGTCCTCTCCCTGTCCGTCTCTCTCTCTCTCAGCTTTCTTCCGAACATGGCAATGGCCGGGAAAATCTTCCAGACCAGGTCCCCTCTGTCTATCTTGACGGAGGCGCACCGGGACCATTTCATCAAGAACTACATTGATAGCGAAAAATACCTCCTCCGGCTACCGTATCCAGGCGAGCGCGCCGACGAGCCTCAAGATGACTGCATAGCCATCTATGAGCACTTCTTCATCGACGTGGGCCTTCACCTTCCAGTGCCCAACCTCATCGTGGCCTTCCTGGTGGCTTTCAAAGTGCCGATAACCCAGGTGAGCCCCAACTCTATCCGGCTACTCTTGTGCACCCTCGTGCTGGGCCTGGAGCAAGGGGTCGAGGTCACTCTGGAGGACCTCATGACTCTGTATTATTTCTCGAGGAACCCCAAAAACATTGGGCGCCTCTCGCTGTCGTACCGCCACAACCCTCACACTCTCCTGAACTCCCCCAACAAGGAGGCGATGTGGGAGAATCGCTACTACTTCACGCGCGTGAGCGCGTCGACGTTCGGACCCAACCACGCGGAGCTGCCTCGCGCCTGGATCGGCGACCAGGATCTCCTCAAGTTCTCGCCATCGACCGACAAAGGCGTCGTGGCCCGTTTTACGAGCGTGCGCAACGCGCTTCTCGCCAACGATCGCCGCGACTGGCTCCTCGACTTCAACGCCGCCCGGATCGTGAACTCGGGTATTTACCGCCTCTGTAACATCATGGGACCGCCTCCTCGCTCGCTGTTCCCGCCTGGGTTTCGGGCCGAGGAAGGCGAGAAAGGCTCGTCGGCTCCTCCGCGGAAGAAGACGCCCAAGGCTCCTGCGAAGAGCTGCAAAAGGAAATCTCGCTTCGACGAGACCGGCGAGGAGTCTTCTCGCCAAAAGAGCAAGCCCTCCCCGACGCCGGTGCCTCCCCCGCGAGACCGGTCCAAAGACGGCTATCTGGGGTTAGTCCCCCGAGAGGGGAGGGACCGCGTGATCTCGCACGACGATCCTCCGCTCCGTGACGCTTCCTCCGAGCGTCGCTCCAAGCCCGCGGCCGGCGCCGACGCGCCCATTCGGGCTGTCGACGCGACGCCACCTGCCGCGGGTCGCTGTTCGTCGGAGGCTCCTGCCCCCCGAGAATCCCCTCGACGCGAGGACTCCCAGGCCGACCTTTCCCCCCGTCAAACTCCGCTCGAAACCCGCACCGATGAGACGGTCGCTCCCGCTCCCGGCTCTGAAGCCGTGCGCGAGGACCTTTCGCCAAAGGGGTCCGAGGCGGCGACAGAGGTCACGCCAGGCGCGGGGACCGCCTCCGAGCCGATCATCGTCACACCTTCCGTCAGCCCCGTGACCGGGTACTCTCGACGCGCTCGTCGGGAGGTGAATTTCGACGATGACTTCTGCAGCATGGACTTCTCTGATGTCGTCCTGCCTGTCGTCGACTCTCAGTCGACGGAGCCTCTCGTCGACCCTCCACCTTCTACCGTGGAGGTCACCGCGCAGGCCCTCCTGGATCCGGCCCCAAGGGTCGTGAGCGGCGAGGACGCCGGAGATGCCCCTGCCTTAGGGGACGAGAAGATCTCCACCCCGCCGCTCTCGCCCCGCGAGGCGGCCGTCGCAACGGCTGAGGGTACCCCGGCAGCCACTCTCCTGGCGATTTCTCAGCCTGACCAGGCTGAGGGTGCTCCGCCGGGCGCCTCGCAGCCCGCTGCTGGGCCCCAAGACGAGGTTCCTCGGGAAACCGTCGGCATTCCCCCCACCGGCACTTCCCTGTTCAGGACAAACGCCTCTTGCGAGTCGTCTTCGATCGAGGTCTCGCCCGAAAAGGAGGCTTCGGCAGCGCACGAGGCGACGAGCAGCGAGCGCTTGCTCCTCGCCAAACCTCCCCACCCCTGGAAGAAGGCTCCCGGAGAATCCTCCAAAGCGGGTGCCCCCTCGCCGGACGACCTCCTGCCAATGTTCCCTCAAGGCATGGTGAAGGGTTCGACCATTATTTGCTACCCGAGCTTCCCCGATCCGCCCTCTCAGGCTTCTTCCTTGGAGGAATGGGGGAAGTATTCGGCCGATGCGATCCACGGTCTGTCGATGTCTGCTCAACAGTTCCGTCCCGCCGGTAGCTCACTGGCGGACTCTTCTCGCTACCGCAAGGCAGCAACTCTTACGCTCCAGGGTATCGCGCTTTTCAACGACATGATCCTCGATGAGCGCGACACTTCCTACGAACATGCGGCAAGTCAGCTCGAGATGGGCGCCCAGATCGGAGAGCTCGAGGGTCATCTTCGGATTTCCATTGCTGGGGAGCGAAGGTACCGGGATGAGGCCAATCGGCACCGTCTGGCCCTTGAAGAGGCCAAGGCCGCCCTGGAGAAGGAGGCTTCCCTTCGTCGGCAGGCCGAGCTGCAAGTCGAAGAGCAGAAACGCGCCCTCGTCGACGAGGCAGAGCGCCACCGAAGCGCGGCTCACGACCTCACCGTGGCACTCGAGAAGAAGACGAGGAGGCTGGCTCGCCTGAGCGAGGCCATCGGCGCACCTCCCGAGGAAGAGAGTCGCTTGGTCTCGCGGGTGACCAACGCTCTGAAGAGGCTCGCCGACGAGCTGGAGGGCGCGCAAGCGGAAGTCGTCGAGGAACGCAGTGCACGGCTGCGTCTTTTCGAGAAAGCCAAGGCCAAAATCCAGCGTCGCGATGAGAGGTTCGCAGCTCTCGACGAGTCTATCGATCATCACCGCATGGTCGCCGGCTATAAGGCCAACCTCGACATGGTCGAGAAGCTTCCCCCTATCGCGACGGTGGGGAAACTCCTGCCCCTCTTGCCGAAGTGGCGCGGGATCATCGCGGAGCATTCCACGAAGGTGGAGGAGCTAGAGGTGAGGTCTGCTCTTCCTCTGGATTCGCCGCCTCTCTCGCCTTGCGACCCTCCCTCCATCGAGTCCGAGAGGCTGGCCGCCTTCGCTGCGGGGACGACTGCCTCGGCTTCGGACTCCGTCGACGAGTACGGGACCAACGACGAGACCCTCTCGATCCAAGAGCCGACGGTACAGGACGATCTTCCATAGGGAAATTGCTTATGAATAATTTGATTTTTCTTTGCGACCTTTGCTGTTATATTTTTTTTGCTTTGGCCTTGGGCCTTTTCTTTGTACTCCCCGAACACTTGATGAATGAAAAAGATTTCCATTTCTTCTACTGAACTTTAGTTATTGAATCGCGATCGTCGTTTTCCTCACATTTCTCGCTTTATTGGGGTCAACTATTCTCACCCCTCTTCTCGCAGGTCGGCGGGCTACCTCTCGTTTCTTGGCCTCTGAGGCCTGACGAGGGTGTTATCGCATCGTTCCTCGCCGAGGATCCCGAGCATTATGCCCTAGTGCGCGACCTGATCAACGAACTAACTCTTTGGGTCGCGATGCCTTCCTCGGCGGGTCTCGAAGAGAGCTCCTCTGCGGCTCACCGCTTAGACCTGTTGCCGCCAACTGCCTTGACGAAGTTCCTAACTCGCGACCCGCGTCATCTGGCCGCCTTCTCGGACTTTGCCGGGGACATTCTCGACCGAGCGATGTCGGACTGCATCGATGACCTCGCCGACTCCATTCTCAAATCCGACGAGGGCTGACGCCGAACTGTTTTTGTTTTTCCAGTTTACGTAACTTGTAATGGTTTGCCTACGAGGCTATGATGTAAATGTGAATGTTATAAGTCTTTTGGCATATGAATAAACAAAGACCTTCTGTGATTATGTCATTGTTGTATATGTATGTAGCTTTCTTTGTGCGGGGTCTTAGTGTGGAGGATGCAGGCTTGAGCATCCTCTCCTCCCCCCCCCCCCCCCCCCCCCTTTTTTTTTTTTTTGAAAATGAAACGAACATAGTAATTGAAGGTGGAGGGGAAACTTGTCGCGATACTGCTACTTATCGCTAGCTTTTTCGATACCTACGTCGAGGCTCTTTTTCTTTGTCATGGTGCCATCGAGACTTTTGTCGAGGCCCTTCTTTCTTTTTCATGGTGCCATCGAAACTTTTGTCGAGGCCCTTTTTTTTTTCTTTTTCATGGTGCCATCGAAACTTTTGTCGAGACCCTTTTTTCTTTTTCATGGTGCCATCGAAACTTTTGTCGAGGCCCTTTTTTTTTTTCATGGTGCCATCGAAACTTTTGTCGAGGCCCTTTTTTCTTTTTCATGGTGCCATCGAAACTTTTGTCGAGGCCCTTTTTTCTTTTTCATGGTGCCATCAAAACTTTTGTCGAGGCCCTTTTTTCTTTTTCATGGTGCCATCGAAACTTTTGTCGAGGCCCTTTTTTTTTCTTTTTCATGGTGCCATCGAAACTTTTGTCGAGGCCCTTTTTTCTTTTTCATGGTGCCATCGAAACTTTTGTCGAGGCCCTTTTTTCTTTTTCATGGTGCCATCGAAACTTTTGTCGAGGCCCTTTTTTTTTCTTTTTCATGGTGCCATCGAAACTTTTGTCGAGGCCCTTTTTTCTTTTTCATGGTGCCATCGAAACTTTTGTCGAGGCCCTTTTTTCTTTTTCTTCTTCTAAGCCGCAGGCGGTAACGAGTCCGATGATAATGTCGTTCTCGCCACGGCGGCGTACCTAGAGGATCGATGACGATGGCGCTTTTTGCCTTTCGATTTTGATTGCGTGCCGTATTTAGGCTCTGTTATTTTCGCTTTGTTTCGCGCTTTATTTTAATGTGTTTGATTTTGCCATCGATTCTTGGGTCGCGGCTGATCGTGCGCTGCTCTTACTTTGAGGTTGTTCGTAAATTTGAGCCTGTAAGATTGTTAGAAAGATAATTTGCCATAAAGGCGAGCCTCATTAAACCCTTCGAGTCCCCCATATGGGTGCGGCTCGCGAGGGAAGAGTACTTCCTGTCTTTATTAGAAACAAGCCGGGGCTATGAGCGGTCCCGAACAAGTGGGTCGGGACATCCCATTAAGACGATAAAGACAGTTAAGCTAGCTGATATAGTATGTAAGCATAAGGAATTGGGGCGACAGGACCTACTGATAAAACTTTTTGAGGTGCTTGACATTCCAACTCCGAACTACCTCGAGGCCGGCTAAGTTCTCAAGCCTGTAGACTCCCGGTTTAACTATCTCCACGACCTTATACGGGCCTTCCCAATTTTGCCCGAGCTTCCCCGCGTTCAACTCCGCCGTGTTCTGGAAAACCTTGCGGAGTACCAGCTCTCCGACCCTAAACTGCCGAGGGCGCACGCTTTTGTTGTAGAATCGAGCGATGGTGTTTTGGTAGTTGGCGATGTGCGCTTTAGCCCGCTCTCGCTTTTCATCGATGTGGTCCAGTTGATGGAGCAGTCCCTGGCTGTTGTCGTCGGAATGGCTTGGAGCCCACGCTCGTCGCAGACTGGTTACTCCCACCTCTGCCGGTATTACCGCCTCGACCCCGAAGGCGAGTGCGAAAGGGGTCTCGCCGGTGGCCGAGTGGGGAGTTGTGCGGTAGGCCCAAAGAACTCCGGGGAGCTCGTCGGCCCACAAGCCCTTCTTCTCGTCGAGCCTTTTCTTGATGCTGTCGACGATAGTGCGATTGACCGCTCCGCGTTTCCGTTACCCTGCGGGTATCTCGGCGTTGACGTGTTCAGCTTTATTCTCCATCGAGCGCAGAAGTCCTGGAATCTCTTCGAGATGAACTGGGACCCGTTATCGGCGATGATCTCGCGGGGCAGTCCAAAACGTGTGACCACGTTCTTCCATACATAGCTTTCGACGTCCGAGTCCTTGATGTTGGCGTACGCCTCTGCTTCGGACCACTTACTGAAGAAGTCCGTCACTACTAGCATAAATCTCCGCTGTCGGGAGCCAGTAGGCATTGGACCGACGATATCCATCGACCACTTCATGAAGGGGTATGGGAAGGACACTACCGACAGCTTCTCGGCTGGGCAATTTATCGCTGGAGCGTGGCGCTGGCACTTCTCGCACCTCTTGGTATGGACGGCACAATCTGCGACCATGGTTTCCCAAAAGAAACCTTGACGCTTGGCCTTTCGCAGGAGGGATCGGCCTCCGGAGTGATTGCCGCACTCTCCGCCGTGGATTTCTCCCATAACGTACTCTGCCTCCTTCTTGCCCAAGCATCGCAGTAGTATTCCTTCGAAGCTCGCCCTGTAAAGCCTGCCATTCAAAACAGAATACTTCGCGCTCTTGGTTCGCAACTTCCTGGCCTCCTGCCGGTCATCGGGTAACGTTCCGTCGAGGATGTACCTGCGAAGAGGGGTGCGCCAATCCTCGTCTTCGTCATCGTCTACGATTCCCTGCACATCGGGACTCAGGTTCTCGCGTTCGATGTCGAGGATCTCTTGAGCGTCCTCCTCATCGTCCTGCTTCCCCGCCGTGTTGTCGCTAACCCTGCGCTTCTTCTTTGGCGGTCCTTCTTCTCGCTTGATACTGGGCTTCTCGACCGTCTCGACGGTGATCGAACGGAGTTCGTCGATTTCGGTTGTCGAGCCCAAGCCTGCGAGCGCGTCGGCGTGGTTGTTGTCGCCCCTCGAGACCTGCGTCAAAGTCCAAAAATCGAATTTCTTTGACAGGGATTTGACAACCCCGGCGTATGCTTCCATCCTTTCGTCGTTCTTCTCGTACTCCCCGTTGACCTGCTTGACCACCAGCTGAGAGTCCGAGAAAGCGTTTACCTTCCGTACGCCCAAAGCCAGAGCCGATTGCATCTCGACGATGAGAGCCTCGTACTCGGCCTTGTTGTTCGTGGCACAGAAAGCGAGGCGGCAAGCTTTTTCCACGACCTCCCCGATTAGGGAAACGAGCCTGATCCCGATACCTGATCCGAGCGACGTTGCCAACCCGTCGACGAGGAGCCTCCACATCCTTGTCTCATCGCGCGAATCTACGAGTTCCTTCGGCAGCTCGATGAGGAAATCAGCAAGGACCTGCGATTTCAAGCTGGTTCGGAGTCGATACTCGATGTCGTACGCTCCCAACTTGATCGACCACTTCGTGATCCTCCCTAACTGGTTCGGGCTGTGCAGAATGGACCTGACGGGTCTGTCTGTCATGACGACGATGGTGTGCATCTGGAAATGGAATCTCAGCTTTTCCGATGCGTCAAACAGCGCGAGTGCCAATTTTTCAACCTGGGGGTACCGCGTTTCGGCGTCAAGGAGCTTCCGGCTGATATACGAAACAGGCTTCTGCTCGCCTTTCTCTTCTCGCACTAGCACCTGGCTTATCGCGTGATCGGACACCGCGAGGTACAGATACAGAGGCTCTCCTGGCTCTGGTTTCGTCATGACTGGCGGCGACGAGAGGTACGCCTTCAGCGCTTGGAAGGCCTCCTCGCACTCTTGCGTCCACTCGAACTTCTTATTCTTCTTCAGCAGCTCATAGAAGAGAAGGGTTCGGTCTGTCTGCCGCGAGATAAACCGTCCGAGCGCGTTGATCCGCCCCGTCAGCTTCTGGACCTCCCTTCGGCTGCGAGGCGAGGGCATGCTCCGGAAGGCCTCGACCTGGTCGGGGCTAGCCTCGATTCCGCGACGGGTCACCATGAAGCCCAGGAACTTCCCGGACGAGATGCCGAAGGTGCACTTCGTCGGGTTCAACTTCATCTTATGCTCGTTGAGGACCCGAAAACATTTCTCCAGATGCTTGATGTGCATGGCAACCTTTAAAGATTTGACGACCAGATCGTCGATGTACACCTCTAGCGATTCCCCTATCTGATCGTGGAACATCTTCGTCATGAGCCGCTGATAAGTGGCGCCGGCGTTCTTCAGCCCGAACGGCATGACTTTGTAGCAGTACGTCCCTCGCTCGCTGATGAAGGCGGTCTTTTCCTCGTCATCGGGGTGCATCCTGATCTGGTGATATCCAAAATAGGCGTCCATGAAGCTCATAAGCTCGTATCCGATGGTCGCCTCGACTAGGCGGTCGATGTGGGGCATCGGGAAGCTATCCTTCGGACACGCCTTGTTGAGATCGACGTAGTCCACGCAGACCCTCCACTTGCCGTTCTTCTTCTGTATGACGACGGTATTGGCCAGCCATTCGGGGTACTTGACCTCCCGGATAGTTCCCATCGCCAGCAATCTGTCCACCTCGTCGTTGATGATCTTGTTTCTGTCGGCCGCCATTTTCCTCCTCTTCTGTATGACCGGTCGATGATTGGGGTCGGTGTTGAGCCGGTGGGTGATTACCGCAGGGTCGATCCCCGGCATGTCGTCGTTGGTCCACGCGAAGCTTCCCTTGTTCCTCTTCAGGAACTCCACCAGCTGGGCTTTCATCTCCGGGTCGAGTCTCGCGCCTACTCCGACGGTTCTTGTCGGATCGGACTCGTCGATGCAGACCTGCTCGACCACCTCGACCTGTGGCCCGCCGCTCCGCTCTTCTGTCGCCGGGTCCTCCACGTCCTCGGCGTTAAGGATCCCTGGAATTCCGGGATCTCCTCCTTTCCCCTTCTTCTTGCGCCGCTTCCTTCGCCTTGTCGTCGGGGGAGCCGGGGCAGCGATGGCTAATTGCTATAAGCCACCCTCGCGGCTTTCGAGAGTCCTCTCGGGTCTCTTCCCGCTGCTTGCCGCTCGATGATGCATCATATAACAGATGCGGTAGGCCTCTCGGCAGCCTTGGAGCTCTTCGATGATTCCCTCGTCCTTTCCAGGGAACTTGATGCACTGATGGTAGGTGGAGGGCACGGCTCTCATCGCATGAATCCACGGCCTCCCGAGGATCACATTGAAGTGCGATTCCACGTCGAGGACCATGAATTCGGTCATCCTCCTAACGCTTCCGGCGTATACGGCTAGCTGAACCGTCCCCAGCGAGGTGGTGACGTCACCGTTGAACCCTGACACCTTTCGGGGGCGGCGCCCGATGGTGAGGTCATCGATCTTCATACGCCGAAGGCACTCGTGGGTGATCATGTCCACAGAGCTGCCGTTGTCGACGAGAACGCGCGCTATGTCGTACCCCCCGATGTTGAGCACGAGCACCAGGGCGTCGTCGTGCGAATCCGCGCAGTTGTCGTCTTCGACGAACTCGATCGTCGCCCCCGATGTCCCATGCACCGAGTCTCCTCGGTTAGGCTCTCGCCCCCGCCTCTGGTAGGCTTTGATGCTGTTGACCGTGTCGTCGCAGAATCGTGATCCTCCCATGATCACGTCGATCCTCGGTCTGCTTGCGGGACGGGCGGCCTCGACGCGGGTCGATGGCTCCGCCTCGATGGCGAAACTTCGCTTCCGGGCACCCTGCCCCCCTCCGGAGCTCTGCGGCGGAGCCGCCTGCTGGTTGGGGAACGCCCGGTTCTCGTTGTTCCAGGGTTGCGCACGCTCTCGCGTGGCTTCCCTGTAATCCCCGCGTTCAATCCCCTTCTGGATGAACCTCTTGTACGCGGCGCAATCCTCGGACGAATGGCCCCAGTAGCCGTGGAACGAACAGAATTTGTTCATGTCCCTCGGCCACGGAGTCCTTTCGTAACCTCCTCGGCCGCCTGAGCGCCCACCTCGGCCGCCGCCGAAACTTCCTCTTCCTCCGGGGAACCCGCCGCGTCCCCCAGAGTATCCCTGCTGGGCTCCGTCGGCTTCTCCTCGGGAGTATCCTCCCTGTTGGCCCTGGGGCCTGTTGTCGTGATAATCCGCCCGCGGCTGGCTCTCGCGGGCGGTGTTGTCGCTCCTCTTCTCGTCTACCTGGTAGACTTTGTGCCTCGGAGCTTCTGGGGCGCGTCGCTCGTTCTGAGCTCCCCGGTCTTCTCTCCTTGCTCTTGACGACGAGCCGTCTCGTCCGTCCCTGTGCTTCTCGGGCTTGGCCTTGGCCTCGACCCTGTCGTCGCTCCTTTTCTTGCCGAGGATACTCTCCTCGATGCTCATATCGATCGTCGCCCGGTGGAGTGCGTCCTCGATTGTGAGCGGCACCGTCCTCGTGATCTCTTTGCAGAAATCGGAGGTGCAATGCAGGCCGTGCCTCAGAGCTTGGACGGCGACCGCGTCCTCGAGATTCGGTACCCGAATCATCACTCCCTTGAACTTCTCCACGTACTGGCGTAGCGTCTCGTCTTTCCCCTGCTTGAGATCAAACAGAGACGCCAACGTCGCCTCGCTCTGGGCGTGGATGGAATAATGTTTCAGGAACATGGCGACGAGCTGGTCGGAATTGTCGATAATCCCTGGCGCGAGCCGCGCGAACCAGTCGCTAGCCGGGCCCTGCAAATGATAAATAAAGAGACGGCATAGGATAGCCTCCCTTCTGGTCTCCTCGCCGACGATATGGTCCGTCGCTATCCTGTAGGATTTTACATGAGTCGTAGGATCGGTACCTCCTTTGTACGGCGCGAGCTTGATCTTCGGCAGCTCGTCTACTTCGACTCCTCGGATCCTGGGAGTAAAGGGGGTCACTCTGGCGTCTCTTACCAGCTTGTCGATCTCCGGACCGGCGCTCGTCGCCTGGTGCACTCGCGATGCCACCTGTCCTATTTTGGCCTCCAGGGCCGCTGCCATGGCCGCCATGGCCTTCATGATTTCTCCGGTAGCGGTGGGATCGCCCGCCGGGGCCAGCGCTGACACGCTCAGGGGCGTGCTTGCCGTCGTCATCGGCTGCGAGGTCGATGCCGGGGTCTGGAACAGGTTCCGGACTAACATATATATATATATATATTAATTAGTTCAATTTCAATCTGTTTTTGTATTTTCTATTTTTTTTTTCTTGAACACAATCCGGACAGAATGGGTCTTTAGTTTTTCGATGACAATTTTTTTTTTAATATATATTGAAGATCGCTTTGTTTTCCTAGTATCACTAAGTTCATTTGATTTTGATGAATTGTGCAGGCCTTTGTTATATTTAAGTTTGGTTTTTTAAAAGAGGAAAAAATAATTTAACATTCTTTATACTTGATTTTGTCATTTCAGGTTTAAACTGCGCAGAGGCTGTCAATTTTGCCCCTGCTGATTGGCTTCCTCATGGCAGGTTTGGAGCAGAGGCCACAGTGTACGTACTCATTCCTTGTTGACTTATAAATGTCTTCCTTTTTCGGTTTATTTTGACTATTTTGGTTGACTTTTCGCAGGTTAAGTATTGAGGGAGAGTAGTTATTTGTTGATGTATCTGAAGTTATTAACGCTGCCACATATTGGGAGGAAACAGCAGCAAAAATTCTTGCCAATAAGGCTGATATCTCTGCCTTTGAAAATATTATCAGGTTTTTCAAATGGTCCTTTACTAGTTTTTTTGATACATTTGTTTTTTTGACTAGAGTAATTGGCATCGATTTCTCCTCAATTTGATTCATTATTGTACTCCGCTTCTTGAACTTTCATTTTATTGCAAAAATTTCCTCTGTATTAGGCGATATTTTGCACCAAAGTGAGAGTAAAGGGATAAATTGCACCATTAATGCATCGGATGTTCTCTTTACTAGTTAACTTAATACATTTAGTTTAGAGTAAGTGGCATCATGCGCATCAGTTCAACTCATTAGTGCACTTTGCTTCTTGAACTTTCATTCTATTGCAAAATATCCCCTCTATAAGAGGATATTTTGCACTAAAAGATGAAAGTTAAGGGGACAAATTGCGCCCATAAATTAAAATTCAGGATGCAAACAAAATTTATGGGGTAACGCCGGTAATTACTCTATGTACTTTTTAGTTTGTTTATCTTTGCACTAATTATTGGGTTTGAATTGATTAGGGATTCGGAAAATATATGGGCTATTCTACCTTCTCTTAATGAAGTGAAGGAGGCTTTCTCAATGGCTACATCGTGGTTGACTAATGCAAAGCCATTTTTAGTATCTTCTTCCCAAACTCTACATGCTTCAACTACTTTGCTTAAATTAGAGGACCTTCAGGTTAGACCTGATTTCTTCTTGCGGTTTATTTACAGTAATTATCATCCCTAAACTTGTTATGTTGATACTTCGAGGTCCTTTTCTTGACAACGCTTGTGACATATTGCAGGACTTAGTTTCCCAATCAAAGCTTTTAAAGGTGTCTTTGAAAGAAAGAGGGATGCTTGAAATAGTTTTAAAGGATTGCGAGGAGTGGAAGAATGATGCTTGTGCTCTGCTTCGAGAAACAGCACAACTATTTGATACTGCTGATATCTGTGATGGATTAATTGGCGGTGTTACTTTGAGAACCGATTGTCTTTTAGCCAGAATTGAATCTGTCATAAAGAACGGTTTATCTTTTGGTTTTGATTTGGACGAGATCCCAAAACTCGAGGACGCTTATTCTACGTTGCAGTGGTGTAGAAAGGCCCTTTCTTTCTGTTCCAGTTCACCCTCTTTTGAGGTAATAATCTTCCTTATGATCCGTAAAAGTAGAGGAATTTAATCAGTCTACTTGTTTTATTTCACATTATCACAATTCACAAGTCTATGGAGAGTACAACCTAGTTGCGAGTATATCTAGCATTATATGGTAGTATTCTAGGATATTTTTAATGAATGGGATGAAAGTATATTAGAATACAGTTCAGAATTAGCGAGAACCTTTGAAGTATCTAGTAAAAAAAATAAATCAAAATAAAATATTTACAATTAAAAATAGGATTCATGATTCATCTACATGATCATCTCATATGCTTGAGATAAACAAAGTGTGCTAGCTGAAGGGAAATCTCAGTGATTGAATGATTTTGAACTGTGCTTACTGGTGTTTTTCTTGAAGGACGTTGAAAACTTGATGAAATCAGCCGAGCTTTGTAGTAGCACATTTGCTTCTGGAATTTTGTGGAGTTTGCTGATTGATGGGGTCAAATGGCTTCTTAGAGCCTCTGAAGTAGTTTCTCTTCCGGGAATTTCTAAAAGGTGCAAGTTGACTGAAGCCGAAGAAGTACTTTCGAGTTCTCAGGTACTTAACTTTAGGGGTGAAACATGGTAACCGGCACCGGTGGTTTTGGCATTTGCAAAACCCGTACCAGTTTTCTGGTTTTTATCACTAGAAAAATCAAAATAACATGTCCAGTTATCCATTGTTCATACAAAATAGTATGTCAATATAACCCTAAAGCTAAATATATAAAAAATCAGTACCAGTACATGTTTCAAAACCGGTTACATGGTTGTCACAAGCCTGGATATTTTAGATTTCTGGAGAAAACTTTCATCATACTTTACTTTGGTGCTCGTTTTGAAATTTTACATTGGGTTCTCCTTTGGAAGCTTTTAAGAAGATATTCAATTTTGACCTAATAATCTCGATCTCGATTCTTTTTAACGTATTAGCGTGTCTCGCAGCGTGTAAGTATCTACCCAAAAATGGCTGGTCAACTTGAGGAGGCTATTCAGAAACACAAGTGAGTCATCTTTTCCATGGCAGTGTTTGTAGTTGAAAAGCTTTGTTTTTAACGCAACTCTTATAAAGCTCGTGTTTTTCCGAGAGCCATAAGATCTTTTTGCCTAGGCTCTGAAATGTTTCTCAACTTTCTCTTATGTAAGGTTGTGGAAAGAGGAAGTGCAACAATTTTTCAATCTAGAAGTCACGGAACGAAGTTGGTCTCGAATTTTACGGCTAAAGGTAGGCAATCTAGGTGTAAATTAGCTAGAAATAGTTTATTATAGTGCTAATATGTAATTATTACTTAACTTGTGTGTATCTCAGTTAATGATTATTGAATTAAATAATTTAGAAAATTCCCACAGCTAATATTACATTTTTACAGGATATTGGGGTTTGTAATGCTTTCAGCTGTTCAGAGCTAGATTTTGTTTTATCGGAAGTCGAGAAGGTCGAGAAGTGGAAGCGATCTTGCATGGTTGCTTTCGGGGCTTCAATTGAAGACGAGAACTCATTGCTCAATGCATTGCAAAAGGTTTCGATAATTTCGATAAATTGAGCTGTTTTACAGTTTAGATTCTGTGTAATCATATGATATCATTGACCGACAGATAAAGTCAACGCTGGAAAATTCGTTGTACATATACGATAAGTCACGTGGGAAGGAGGCGTTGGACGTTTGTTTGTTCTGCTTAAGCAACTCTCAGAACAACGAGTTTCTTGCTTGTTCTATCTGCAAAGACTGGTAAGACATTTTTTGCTGTGTCATTGTCTATCTAAATAAATTGTGGAAGTAACGTTTTTGTGCTCAATTAACTGAATTTCATTTGTTTGTTTAATTAAATATAAAAGCGGCCTAATGCGGGGGTTTGTGCGTAATGTCCTTATTTGAGGGATCATTTGCGCACATGCCATATACAGAAGGGTCATTTGTACAAAAAACTCTAATATTAATCACTGGCTTATAACTTTTATCTTTTCATTTGGCCTATTTATATGAATCATACATATGTGTCTTTAACCCGTCTACATGAACAGCTACCATTTGCGGTGCCTGGGATCTTCAGCGCTGGATGTAAGTCGTCCTGAAGGGTATAAATGTCATTATTGCCGGCATTTGGTGGATGGGTCAAAATATCTTAAGGGAGGTGGTCCTCTGGTACGGCTTTCTTAATTGGGTTGTTGAATCTTGGGGAATTATTTTCTGATAATTTTTATTCCACTATACTAATGTTTAATTACAAAATGAGGACTATTAAATATGTGTCCAGTATTAGACTAAATAACATAATTAATTAAGCATAAAACATAACGAACAATAATTAATTAGGAAATAGTAATTAAATTTAATTAGAGAGTTAAAGTCATATATCAACATTATATAAAAGCTTGTATATCTATCTGATTAATACTTTTTCTTGCAGAGATTTGTAGGGAAGCGTTTGGAGCTTAATATGCTTTTCGAACACTTATCGAGTCATGAAGACTTCTGTGCATGGTAGAAATCTGTACTTTTATCTCAATCTACTTGAAAAACATAGTCAAATTTCTTAGACTCTGCGGGCTTCATTCACTCTCTTCATTTAGTGCCCAAATTTTGTATACTTACATCTTTTTACTATATATAATATATTAATGTGGAAGATGAAAATTAAATTTTAATTAATTGGAGGTGATGAAACCAAAGTAAGGGATTAACTCTTCTTTTCTCAGATTTCACCACATTCTTAATGATATCATATCATCCTTTCTACTTTCACGAATTGATTTACAAAATTTTACTGAGGTATATATATATATATATATATATATATATATATATATGCTCTAATGTTACTTTCTTTTGTGTTTTAGCATAGAAGAAAGAGAAGTATTGAGGGAGCTTGTGGAGAAAGCGTTGACATGCAAAGCGCACACGATGGAAGTAGTCGATTCTGCATTAGCTTTTATTGAAAAAGATTTCTGGAAAATCTCCGGAAAACTAGCTAGTGCTTTGAAGGTATTTTGATTGATGGTTTGATTAATGTTTGAACGCCGTATTCATAATTATCATAAATTAATAAGTGCTCAAATTATAAGTGAAGTTATTTTTATTCTTAAGGCCACAGAAATGGCAGGCGTTTTCAATAGAGATGCCAATTGCAGCCTCAAGCTGGCCGTGGGAAGGAACTTGTGGAAACTCCGAGTCAAGAAGTCCATGGAAGGTTCTAGAAAGCCCACAATGCAACAAATTCAGCAGCTTCTAAAAGAGGCACGTACTTAATTCATTAATCTCTTGGCTTACTTACATGCTTACATTTATTATAGGGGTTAATCTGTTAATGGGTTCTGGTATTTTTTTACCCTTCCGAAACCGGAAACGATTTCTAGGAACTAGATTCTGAACCAGCTATGGTGTATATCCTGTTTTCATGAATAAAAAAAATAATTCATTTTCCCAAATCATAATAACATGTCCAATTGTTTATTTTTCATACCCCAAATCAAAAGAACATGTTCAAATCATAATCATCTCCAAATCCAAAGTCCAGGGGAAAATAACGTTGTAAATTAACCCTAAGTCATAAATTTCTTCTTTCTAAATAAAAAATAAAAAATAAAAAAAACCAGTACCCGGTTTTCTACGTGGGCTGAAAACTGGTACCAACTGGTTTTTCAACTCCTAAAAACCGAAATTTCTGGTTTCAGGGTGTCGAAACAGGTTTTATATATTTATTAATAGAACTTTGGCTTGGCATGTCTTGAGATGGAGAATGATGTATGAATAATTTTGAGCAGTGTCTTATCTCTGAACGTACCATCGGAAGATCACTTCAGACGTAAACGGAGCCAATTATTACCCAGTACATTAGTTTAATTATTTATAAGCTTAATCTCTCTTTAGAGTTTATGGTAGACACCATAGAGATAAAAAGATTCATCGGTTCTTGACCCTTGACGAGAGACCGTAACAGCTGAGTGCTAATGAAATTAGTAACTATATGGGTGTAGATAAGTTATTTTCTTCATTTTAGACGTCTTTAGTTTAAATCTCTAATTTTATCGTTGAAATATACCAATTATTCTCAAAAACAATTTTTTTGTTGTTGTTGTTGGTGAATGCAGTTATTAAGAGCTCGTAGCATGCTTTACTGTATATGTCGGAAGCCATGATCAGAGAGCGATGATCGCTTGTGATGAATGCGACGAGTGGTATCACTTTGATTGCGTTAATTTAATCACTGCACCGAAGATCTACATTTGCCCTGCGTGTGAGCCTATCAAAGAAGACACTTCCACGCCCAAATCAGCCTATCACGAGGGGTATATTACTGATCAAATCCCTTACTTCGGTTTAGGGGTAAAATTGGGAATGTTCATTGTTCAGTTTCTATCACGAACCTGATTATTAGATTCGGTTCACCGGTCAAATTTTTTGTGAAAATTGGCTATATATCCGGTTAGAATCTGTCGGTTAAACTGGGTAATAACATGTTTTAATAATATATTTCTTAGTTAAGCAACATATCTTGAAAATAACAAGTTGACAGTAATGTAACCTCTAAAGAATAAGTATAAACATTGGACAAACACTATAATTTATGTACGATATTATATTGAAAATCCTTCAACCGGCTATAAATCCGGTTTTAGTAATTAAACATATCTTGATAACACCCCTAGTAAATACTAAACAAACATTATATATGACTGAATGTAATAATCAATTTTTAAAGAAACATTCCGTGTTTTTGCGGGTTATCTATTATTCTGTAAAGCGCTCGGTTTCTCGGTAATTATCTAAATTGCTTTCTGTGCAATGCCTTTGACAAATCATCCGACGCCAGATTTGTGGAGCTGAAAACGCCATCTCTGAAGCAATCAAAGCCGAGGAAGTCGAGAACAGGGCAAACTCAAAAGACGGTTCCGATCGCCGATCTGAATTACTGGTCGAGTTGTTCGAGGGGCATCGAGCGTCTTTGGTGGCGGAATCGGAAGCCTTTCAGAAGGGCGATGAAGAAACACTCCGAGCTAGGAAGCCTTTCGATCTTCCATTCCCGGGATTAATTACACAGTAATCTTCTTAGTATTTACTAACACAATTTGATTCATTCATTTTATTTCCTTACTCGCAATCTCTTCCCCTTTTTGTTTAAATAGTTTATGGGGAAATGTATGTTCTTATTGTTGTAGTAGTTGCTAATAAGCAGCTTACTATGGCCCCAGAAGTCCGTTATACAGATATTTATCCCCGTATACGCAGTAAGTGCTCAGGCACGGGCTGATTCTCATAGTTTTCGAATTTTTGGCCATAACTTAGTCATTTTTTATCCAAATTTGACGATTCAACTCATAGTTTGAAGCTAAGAGATAGATCTACAACTTTGCATCTTTAAGTTTATGAAGAAAAAAAAAAACATAAGAATAGTGGTGAAAATAGTCCGAAAGTTGCGCTTAAAAGTTTTATCCTCCTCTCTATGTTGTTTTCAGATATTTTGATGAGTTTTCCGGCCAAACTAAGTTACAAACCCCTTCTCACAATGTTCTTCTTAGGGGTGTACAAAAAAGACCTTGAACCGAATCTAAAACCGAAGAAACTAAATTTACCGATTTTTTTCACTACTGAAAATTAGGGCTTTTTATAAAGAATTAAAAAAAAGGTTTAAACCGCAACCGAATTTTGCTAAATGGTAGCGGTTACGGTTTTCACGAAAAAAACCGCTACCGATTACCGACTAACCCGGTAATATAATTATATCTTTTTATATATATATATATATTTATTTAAATATAGATAAAGCATAAAGGCGTAGGCTTTTGGCGCTTCATATTTACGTAACAATATTATGGCGGACTTTAAGTCATTTTGATCTATTCAACCTTATAATCCGTGTAAGAATTCGACTTATTTATTTTGACTTATTTATTTTGTTTTGAACATTTATGTTGTTATTGCATTTAATTATTTCTGTTTGCATAAGAATGAATAAGGCATTAAGAGAATTGGCCATTTATTTTATTGTTAATTGTTGTTGTTTTTACTTTAGATTATGTAGTATTAATTTGATTTTTCAAACATCCGATGATTATATTGTATTTTGTCAAAATGCGGTTAAAACCGAATTTAAACCGAATTTATAACTGATATATCCGTAATTGGTAAAATTTGTTTTAAACTTCAATAGCACGGCTTTCGGTTTTAAAATTGAAAAAATCGAAAATACGGTAGTCTATAAAAATAGGTAAGAAAACCGAACCGAATACTCGTTTGTTCACTCCTAGTTCTTCTATTCTTAAGCTTTCTAAAAACTTATTATTTGAATGAGGGAGGAGAGAATACTATTATTTTAAGCTTTTGATGAGAGAGATAGGTGAGGGGTATTTTGGCACATCAACCGTGTTTATTACCATTTTTCGATTTTACCAACTTTTATTAATAGTTTTGTAGTTTCACCAAGATGTATGACTAGTTAATGAATTTTTCCCAATACTATTATTGTAATATGTAAACACAAACAATATCGCTCTCCAATCACAAGTAACATGTTGGAATTAATTAATGGGCGAATAACAAAAATGCCCAAAATGTCCAAATTTTTTACATTAAATACTCACCATGTCAAACTATGTAAAATTGCCCAATTTTCACTAAAATAGACTAAATTTACCTTCCTCTAATGTGAACTAATCACGTTTTTTTTAAGGTGTTTTAATATTATTTTGCAATGGTATCAATAATTAAAAGAGTAAAATAGGTCTAATATAAAATATTAAGGGCCGTTTTTGTGCTATCTAAACAATGGGCATTGTTTAAGTTTAGGCTAACTATGGACATACGTGTAAAATGCTATTAATTTAAATTAGATAAAAGATAGCTTAATTAATTATTTCAGCGACTTATTAGGTGGTTAGTATAAATACAAAATTAAAACAAAATTCTGTTTATGTTGCATCCTTATCAATTATTTTCTGTAATAATTTAAAATGAGCAGATAGATATATTAAGAGCAATATAAAGCAACAAAAATCCAACAATGAAAGCGGTACTAATGAAGCTACATGATCCATTCATAAATCCATAATTAAAGCAGTAAAAGGTACTAGTAATCCAAGAGTTTAATCCATAATTAAAGCAGTAAAAGGTACTAGTAATCCAAAGTGACATTAAGAATCTCTAATATCACTTTATTGGTCCACCTTCATTGATTCCTGATTTCCTTCATCATATAAACCTGAAAATTAAAGTAAAATTACTAAACTGCCAACCTAATTGCTAAATTCCTTTTCTTTATACGTAATCAGACAATACGAAATTGGGGAAAAATTGGAAAAATAAATATAAAATATAAAATATCAAGTTAAAAATATATAAATACAAAATATCATGTCCAAAATACCGAGTCTAAAACGCTAAAATATAAAAAAATAATCCGAATAGTAAGTCCAAAAAACTAAAAAGGAATACGGAGAGGCGCTTAGGAGAGTAGGTAATAAAATTGAGAAAAAAAATCTTCTATTAATTCGAGATCGGAACAAATATCGGGATTTTTAAGTTTTGTTCCGGTCCCGGTCCCAGTTCCCGATTTTCAAATTCAGGACGTACTGGTTCCCGATTAAAAAATTAAAATTCCCGATTTTTAAGTGAATACGGGATTTAAGTGAATACGTCTACCGGGAGGAAACCGGAAACTGAAGACAAAACTTTCGCCCCTACCTTAAATTATTCAACTAGAGACCTGTACTAATCCCTTCGTTACAAAATACCTCGAAGCGCTCAGGAATCCGATTGTTATGCCACTTACGAGAATGACCAATAATGTAAGCGGGTTCTGGGGTTCACCGGAGCTCGGATTTCTCTGAATACTTATTACGCCGCACCTCCATCTGAAGTTGGCGGTGAATTTGATCGTTTTGGGATCCAGAATTATCTCAAAATCTTGCGGCTGAACGGAAAGGGGCTCGCTGAATGAGCTCCCAGGCTTTGTTATGCCGTGTATTTTTGCCAGGTGTTCTTTCACCTTTGCATGGGTAGTGGAGAAGGGACACAATTCACAGAAAAACTTATCGGATTTGCCCTCCGAACTCATTCTATCTCAGATCTTAGGGTTTAGCGGCGACGGGTTTTGAAAAAAGCAGTGTTTCGATCGAATGGGTGTTGTCTAGAGTTAGGATCGATCGAATCGATGGAATGGGTTTTGAAAAAAAAGGTTGTCTCGATCGAATGGGTTTGTTGTCTAGGGTTAGTCTTGATCTAATCTTTATAGCTCGGCCCATTTCAAGTGGCCCAATTAAAATCTTACACATTTATAGGTTATTGTTTTTCTTTTTCTTTTTTCAACGCAGATTTACGATTCCGGCGGATTGGGCGGTGATGGTTTGACCACCGGCGGTGCACTTGAATCCGGCGAAGTAGTACGACGATCCTGGTGACATTCATTCCCGAAAGATGGAATGTAAGTATTATTAATCGCACGTGTACTATTATTAATTATCTATACGGACCCAATCACGTGATTAATACTAAAATTAATCCAAAATTAGTCCAGTGACCCTAAACGTTCTTACATTCGAAGCATGATAATATTCCGTTTCAATGGTGTTGTTAAGTGTGATTTTTTATTGGTTAAGCCAAAGATGAAGAGGGTTGAACTGATCATGCTCACACAACACCAGGATTTTATTTTATTTTTGTTTTCAAACCGTTTTGTTTATGTTTTTCCATGATTAATCACTTTTTTTTTTTGCTTCTTAAAAATGAAAAAGAAGAAGAAAAAACCCTGAATGGCCTTTTTTTTTACCCCTAACACATAATAATCTCATCTTATGAAAAAAAAAAAGTTATTTTTTTATTTATTACAATTACATATGTTCTTCAAGTGTGGTTTTCTGATTAGTTAAGGTAATGATGAAGATGGTTAAACTGGTCACGGTCATTATCATAACCAATATTATCATAACTAATATATGAAGAAGAATAATAAGCTTAAATTTCATTCTAACGCTCAAATACATATCATGTTCTTCTTAAAGGATGAGCCAAATTTGAAGATCCATCTTCTTCACATTCCAACATAATTTTTTTCTTTTTAGTGTCCTGAAAAACCTTCCAAAGCTTTATTTTGTTTTGATTTCAATTTGATTTATCGATTTAGTTTAGGGTTATTAATAAAATAGATTTAATGAAAATAAGGATTTAAAATGTTTAAAAAGTTTATTTAATTGAAAATGTGACTTTAAAGACGATGATGACGTCATGAACTAACGGTGGTTAAGTTTTGGGGTTAATTTTTCTCAAGTTTACACTTTGGACGAACTTGGGAATATTGCATATACACTTTTTAACTTAGTAATATGCCGGCTCAGTTTGGAAGAACTTAGCGATATATGCCGCAATTAACCCTTAGTTAAATGATGAACATAGTCTAAAATTCGAATAATACACAATTTAAGCCTTAAAACAGAACCCAAGTTAAAACTACAATTAATTAATTAAAAATACTAAAACCAATCCGAGCCCGGTTCATGATTTTTTGCCAAAAAGATCTCGGTTTTCGGACCTAGACCGGGCTAAAACCGGACTTATGGGCCAAAATTTCACCGTTCTTTTTTTTCCACCTCTTTTTGACTCTTGTGATTTGTTAATCTCAGGGAAGGAACAAGGCAATGGAACTACTGAAGAACTTGCTTCAAGAACGACGCGAAAGCCCGAAGAAGGAGCAGAGCGATTTCTTCGATTACTTGCTCGAAGATCTTCGGAAAGACGGAACGATCCTCACGGAAGCAATAGCGTTGGATCTCATGTTCGTGCTTCTCTTCGCCAGCTTCGAAACGACGTCTCTTGCGTTGACTTTGGCCGTCAAGTTTTTGACCGAAAACCCTCCGGTGCTCAAGAAGCTCACCGTAAGTCAAAGTCAAACCGATCCAATGAAGTTTGACATCTTCATTGTCACCAGAGATTCCATTTTCTTAGAAGTTTTTGCTACTTTTCAGGAAGAACATGAAGCCATACTGAAAAACCGAGGCTCCTCGGAATCTGGAATCACGTGGAAGGAGTACAAATCTATGACGTACACGATGCAGGTCATTAATGAGACGGTGAGATTGGCGAATATTGTCCCGGGAATCTTTCGAAAAACTATGAGAGAGATTCAGTTTAAAGGTATGTACACTTGCTAGGGTTTAATTAACATAATAATATATTAAGAGTATCACGAGATTCCGTCTCAAAACAAGTGATCGTTTGAGCTTTATAGCTCTGATACCACGTTTAGTGTCGTGATCCATTACACTAAATGTGGATTAAACTCTAAAAACATCAATTGCGTGTCTCTAGTTTAATACACGTTAACTTGACATGGATGTGGTCTTTGGGTACTATTGCCGCTAAAAAAAGACTGGGAATATTGGGTACATATGCCGCAAATATCCCTCTAATAAATACTGTTATACAAGATCCTTAACATTGCAAAAGTGCTCAAAAGTGTTTGTATATTATCCAGTGCGGGATATACGATTCCGGCGGGTTGGGCGGTGATGGTTTGTCCACCGGCGGTGCACTTGAATCCGACGAAGTACGACGATCCGGTGACATTCAATCCCGAAAGATGGAATGTAAGTAATGAAAAACGACCACTTCATCTTCCAAAAGCTACACAAATTCAAATTCAAAGAGCTAAGCTTTGTCCTTATCGTTTCAGGGAATCGAGCTAAACGGTGCTACAAAACACTTCATGGCATTCGGAGGAGGAATGAGGTCTGTGTCGGGACCGAGTTCACGAGGGTTCAAATGGCAGTTTTTCTCCACTGCTTGGTCACAAAGTACAGAAAAAAGGGTAACAGAAAAAAGAATTATTACCTTTATTACTATGAGTATGAATTCAAATGTGGAATTTTTTTTCTTCTTAAGGTGGAACGATCTCGGAGGAGGGAATATAGTTCGAACGCCCGGTTTACAATTTCCCGACGGATTTCATGTTTAAATGATGAAGAAAGGTGAAGGAGAATAGTTTTAAACTGAGAAACTAGGCCCAAAAAATGGGGACAATTATGTACAGAGAGAGCAAGCTTTTGTCGGCGTATAGTTTTCTTCACGGTCAGAGATGAAATTTTGTATTTTCCGTCAAGTAATCTCCGGTATTGTACGCGGAAAATAGAAGAAAAAATATATATAAATGAAAGAAAAATACAGCATTGTCGCGTCCAGTGTAAATGATATATGGGAAACTTACCCATTACTTGCTCTTGGAGAATGTGAAACTAGTGATCCTATAAATAGGAGAATACTCAAGTCATTCTCACACATTCAAGCAATTCATTCTCTCGTAGAGGTCAAGCATTTTGACTTCTCTCTCCCTCTTGCCGATTCTCCCAAGCCCCCAGGAGTCTTGGACTTTGGTCCGAAGCCTCGAAGTTCCGTCAGTGAAGCCCACGCTTCGGTTCATCACGCCAAGAGCATATCCCGGAAGACGGTGTCGCCATCTCGCATATCAAGGAGGATGCCGCATGGATTGCCGATCAAGAGTGCGCATCGTGGAATACGCTTCACGAGGTTAGTACAGGTATGTCCGGATTTTGAATTCGGTATTTTATTCATGTCGACCCCTTCTCCCGTTCTACCGTAATTTCCTTGTATATATATAGTTGTTATTATCGTTGTTAAAATTATTCATCCGATTTGTTAATCATGTCAGAAATGAAAATTTGATCCCTTGGTAATGCTTATAATGGGGAAACCGGTAATGGACGATTTTTCCAGATATTTTTGCGGCATAAGTACTAAAGTTTCGGTAAAATATCACTTTTGTAGATCACAATTTCCAACATTTGGTTCGGACTACTTGATGGTGGCGTCCGTTGATGTCAGTGATGTCTCTGATTCGTCCTTAGGTACTTTGAAGTGGCCGGTCGGACTTGTTGAGCTGGAAAATTCTTCGGAGAGGGGCATTTCGGGCGATGTGTTCCCGACCGGTGATGAGAATGCCGTTCCGGGCCCGGTTTCTTTTAGCGGGTTTGTGGACGCCGTGACAATGATTGGTCATGCTTCGGGAGTTTCCCCGTTGGTGAAGACCGTTATGGACGCTGCTCTCTTTGGTTCCGACGAGGCATCGGGTGATGATGGCGGCGGCCCCGACGAAGATCGGGTTGCCTTTTCTCCTTTTTCGAGACGATTTTGGTGCGCGACTCCGAGACTTTTATCAACGACTTCTTTATCGCCTTTTTATCTTTATTGGTAGTTGTATATTTTGGGCTTGGTCATTGACTTTTGCTTTATCCGATTTTGGATTTGTGTTGGCGGCGAGAACTTGTTTTCGTCTTTTCCTGCTTTAGGATGACATTATATTTCATTTATGTTTATAAGTTGTTGACGCCGTTTTTGTCTCACGGGCCAAGTAGTTAGAGGTGAAAATATATTGCATCTGATCGGTCCGACAACTGGCGGGTTTCCCTAGCCGAAGATCGCAATATGCTCGAAAGCTAAAGGAAAACGTGTTGGAAATTGAGGTCTACAAAAGTGAATCATAATTGAAAACTTTGGTACTTATGCCACAGAAATATTTTTCCCGAAAAACGTTCTATACCGATTTTTCAAATCACGACATAACCAATGTTCGATTTTCACTTTTGACATTTTTCCGAGATCGTATGAATAATAATAACGACGATAATAACGACTAGATATATAAGGAAAGTTCGGTAGAACGGGAGACGAGATCGATATGAATAAATGACCGAACATAAAATCCAGGGATACTGGTACGAACCTCATGGTTGGGGAAAAATTGGGGAAAAATTGGGGAAAAATTCGAAAAAAAAAAATATAAAATATAAAATATCAAGTTAAAAATATATAAATACAAAATATCATGTCCAAAATACCGAGTCTAAAACGCTAAAATATAAAAAAATAATCCGAATAGTAAGTCCAAAAAACTAAAAAGGAATACGGAGAGGCGCTTAGGAGAGTAGGTAATAAAATTGAGAAAAAAAATCTTCTATTAATTCGAGATCGGAACAAATATCGGGATTTTTAAGTTTTGTTCCGGTCCCGGTCCCAGTTCCCGATTTTCAAATTCAGGACGTACTGGTTCCCGATTAAAAAATTAAAATTCCCGATTTTTAAGTGAATACGGGATTTAAGTGAATACGTCTACCGGGAGGAAACCGGAAACTGAAGACAAAACTTTCGCCCCTACCTTAAATTATTCAACTAGAGACCTGTACTAATCCCTTCGTTACAAAATACCTCGAAGCGCTCAGGAATCCGATTGTTATGCCACTTACGAGAATGACCAATAATGTAAGCGGGTTCTGGGGTTCACCGGAGCTCGGATTTCTCTGAATACTTATTACGCCGCACCTCCATCTGAAGTTGGCGGTGAATTTGATCGTTTTGGGATCCAGAATTATCTCAAAATCTTGCGGCTGAACGGAAAGGGGCTCGCTGAATGAGCTCCCAGGCTTTGTTATGCCGTGTATTTTTGCCAGGTGTTCTTTCACCTTTGCATGGGTAGTGGAGAAGGGACACAATTCACAGAAAAACTTATCGGATTTGCCCTCCGAACTCATTCTATCTCAGATCTTAGGGTTTAGCGGCGACGGGTTTTGAAAAAAGCAGTGTTTCGATCGAATGGGTGTTGTCTAGAGTTAGGATCGATCGAATCGATGGAATGGGTTTTGAAAAAAAAGGTTGTCTCGATCGAATGGGTTTGTTGTCTAGGGTTAGTCTTGATCTAATCTTTATAGCTCGGCCCATTTCAAGTGGCCCAATTAAAATCTTACACATTTATAGGTTATTGTTTTTCTTTTTCTTTTTTCAACGCAGATTTACGATTCCGGCGGATTGGGCGGTGATGGTTTGACCACCGGCGGTGCACTTGAATCCGGCGAAGTAGTACGACGATCCTGGTGACATTCATTCCCGAAAGATGGAATGTAAGTATTATTAATCGCACGTGTACTATTATTAATTATCTATACGGACCCAATCACGTGATTAATACTAAAATTAATCCAAAATTAGTCCAGTGACCCTAAACGTTCTTACATTCGAAGCATGATAATATTCCGTTTCAATGGTGTTGTTAAGTGTGATTTTTTATTGGTTAAGCCAAAGATGAAGAGGGTTGAACTGATCATGCTCACACAACACCAGGATTTTATTTTATTTTTGTTTTCAAACCGTTTTGTTTATGTTTTTCCATGATTAATCACTTTTTTTTTTTGCTTCTTAAAAATGAAAAAGAAGAAGAAAAAACCCTGAATGGCCTTTTTTTTTACCCCTAACACATAATAATCTCATCTTATGAAAAAAAAAAAGTTATTTTTTTATTTATTACAATTACATATGTTCTTCAAGTGTGGTTTTCTGATTAGTTAAGGTAATGATGAAGATGGTTAAACTGGTCACGGTCATTATCATAACCAATATTATCATAACTAATATATGAAGAAGAATAATAAGCTTAAATTTCATTCTAACGCTCAAATACATATCATGTTCTTCTTAAAGGATGAGCCAAATTTGAAGATCCATCTTCTTCACATTCCAACATAATTTTTTTCTTTTTAGTGTCCTGAAAAACCTTCCAAAGCTTTATTTTGTTTTGATTTCAATTTGATTTATCGATTTAGTTTAGGGTTATTAATAAAATAGATTTAATGAAAATAAGGATTTAAAATGTTTAAAAAGTTTATTTAATTGAAAATGTGACTTTAAAGACGATGATGACGTCATGAACTAACGGTGGTTAAGTTTTGGGGTTAATTTTTCTCAAGTTTACACTTTGGACGAACTTGGGAATATTGCATATACACTTTTTAACTTAGTAATATGCCGGCTCAGTTTGGAAGAACTTAGCGATATATGCCGCAATTAACCCTTAGTTAAATGATGAACATAGTCTAAAATTCGAATAATACACAATTTAAGCCTTAAAACAGAACCCAAGTTAAAACTACAATTAATTAATTAAAAATACTAAAACCAATCCGAGCCCGGTTCATGATTTTTTGCCAAAAAGATCTCGGTTTTCGGACCTAGACCGGGCTAAAACCGGACTTATGGGCCAAAATTTCACCGTTCTTTTTTTTCCACCTCTTTTTGACTCTTGTGATTTGTTAATCTCAGGGAAGGAACAAGGCAATGGAACTACTGAAGAACTTGCTTCAAGAACGACGCGAAAGCCCGAAGAAGGAGCAGAGCGATTTCTTCGATTACTTGCTCGAAGATCTTCGGAAAGACGGAACGATCCTCACGGAAGCAATAGCGTTGGATCTCATGTTCGTGCTTCTCTTCGCCAGCTTCGAAACGACGTCTCTTGCGTTGACTTTGGCCGTCAAGTTTTTGACCGAAAACCCTCCGGTGCTCAAGAAGCTCACCGTAAGTCAAAGTCAAACCGATCCAATGAAGTTTGACATCTTCATTGTCACCAGAGATTCCATTTTCTTAGAAGTTTTTGCTACTTTTCAGGAAGAACATGAAGCCATACTGAAAAACCGAGGCTCCTCGGAATCTGGAATCACGTGGAAGGAGTACAAATCTATGACGTACACGATGCAGGTCATTAATGAGACGGTGAGATTGGCGAATATTGTCCCGGGAATCTTTCGAAAAACTATGAGAGAGATTCAGTTTAAAGGTATGTACACTTGCTAGGGTTTAATTAACATAATAATATATTAAGAGTATCACGAGATTCCGTCTCAAAACAAGTGATCGTTTGAGCTTTATAGCTCTGATACCACGTTTAGTGTCGTGATCCATTACACTAAATGTGGATTAAACTCTAAAAACATCAATTGCGTGTCTCTAGTTTAATACACGTTAACTTGACATGGATGTGGTCTTTGGGTACTATTGCCGCTAAAAAAAGACTGGGAATATTGGGTACATATGCCGCAAATATCCCTCTAATAAATACTGTTATACAAGATCCTTAACATTGCAAAAGTGCTCAAAGTGTTTGTATATTATCCAGTGCGGGATATACGATTCCGGCGGGTTGGGCGGTGATGGTTTGTCCACCGGCGGTGCACTTGAATCCGACGAAGTACGACGATCCGGTGACATTCAATCCCGAAAGATGGAATGTAAGTAATGAAAAACGACCACTTCATCTTCCAAAAGCTACACAAATTCAAATTCAAAGAGCTAAGCTTTGTCCTTATCGTTTCAGGGAATCGAGCTAAACGGTGCTACAAAACACTTCATGGCATTCGGAGGAGGAATGAGGTCTGTGTCGGGACCGAGTTCACGAGGGTTCAAATGGCAGTTTTTCTCCACTGCTTGGTCACAAAGTACAGAAAAAAGGGTAACAGAAAAAAGAATTATTACCTTTATTACTATGAGTATGAATTCAAATGTGGAATTTTTTTTCTTCTTAAGGTGGAACGATCTCGGAGGAGGGAATATAGTTCGAACGCCCGGTTTACAATTTCCCGACGGATTTCATGTTTAAATGATGAAGAAAGGTGAAGGAGAATAGTTTTAAACTGAGAAACTAGGCCCAAAAAATGGGGACAATTATGTACAGAGAGAGCAAGCTTTTGTCGGCGTATAGTTTTCTTCACGGTCAGAGATGAAATTTTGTATTTTCCGTCAAGTAATCTCCGGTATTGTACGCGGAAAATAGAAGAAAAAATATATATAAATGAAAGAAAAATACAGCATTGTCGCGTCCAGTGTAAATGATATATGGGAAACTTACCCATTACTTGCTCTTGGAGAATGTGAAACTAGTGATCCTATAAATAGGAGAATACTCAAGTCATTCTCACACATTCAAGCAATTCATTCTCTCGTAGAGGTCAAGCATTTTGACTTCTCTCTCCCTCTTGCCGATTCTCCCAAGCCCCCAGGAGTCTTGGACTTTGGTCCGAAGCCTCGAAGTTCCGTCAGTGAAGCCCACGCTTCGGTTCATCACGCCAAGAGCATATCCCGGAAGACGGTGTCGCCATCTCGCATATCAAGGAGGATGCCGCATGGATTGCCGATCAAGAGTGCGCATCGTGGAATACGCTTCACGAGGTTAGTACAGGTATGTCCGGATTTTGAATTCGGTATTTTATTCATGTCGACCCCTTCTCCCGTTCTACCGTAATTTCCTTGTATATATATAGTTGTTATTATCGTTGTTAAAATTATTCATCCGATTTGTTAATCATGTCAGAAATGAAAATTTGATCCCTTGGTAATGCTTATAATGGGGAAACCGGTAATGGACGATTTTTCCAGATATTTTTGCGGCATAAGTACTAAAGTTTCGGTAAAATATCACTTTTGTAGATCACAATTTCCAACATTTGGTTCGGACTACTTGATGGTGGCGTCCGTTGATGTCAGTGATGTCTCTGATTCGTCCTTAGGTACTTTGAAGTGGCCGGTCGGACTTGTTGAGCTGGAAAATTCTTCGGAGAGGGGCATTTCGGGCGATGTGTTCCCGACCGGTGATGAGAATGCCGTTCCGGGCCCGGTTTCTTTTAGCGGGTTTGTGGACGCCGTGACAATGATTGGTCATGCTTCGGGAGTTTCCCCGTTGGTGAAGACCGTTATGGACGCTGCTCTCTTTGGTTCCGACGAGGCATCGGGTGATGATGGCGGCGGCCCCGACGAAGATCGGGTTGCCTTTTCTCCTTTTTCGAGACGATTTTGGTGCGCGACTCCGAGACTTTTATCAACGACTTCTTTATCGCCTTTTTATCTTTATTGGTAGTTGTATATTTTGGGCTTGGTCATTGACTTTTGCTTTATCCGATTTTGGATTTGTGTTGGCGGCGAGAACTTGTTTTCGTCTTTTCCTGCTTTAGGATGACATTATATTTCATTTATGTTTATAAGTTGTTGACGCCGTTTTTGTCTCACGGGCCAAGTAGTTAGAGGTGAAAATATATTGCATCTGATCAGTCCGACAACTGGCGGGTTTCCCTAGCCGAAGATCGCAATATGCTCGAAAGCTAAAGGAAAACGTGTTGGAAATTGAGGTCTACAAAAGTGAATCATAATTGAAAACTTTGGTACTTATGCCACAGAAATATTTTTCCCGAAAAACGTTCTATACCGATTTTTCAAATCACGACATAACCAATGTTCGATTTTCACTTTTGACATTTTTCCGAGATCGTATGAATAATAATAACGACGATAATAACGACTAGATATATAAGGAAAGTTCGGTAGAACGGGAGACGAGATCGATATGAATAAATGACCGAACATAAAATCCAGGGATACTGGTACGAACCTCATGACACGTATTCCACGATTTCCTCAAGGGTGGTCAATATATTCGACCAAGTCAAGCATGTGCTTGCTTGTGGTCGAATTCTTGGTGTTATGACATCACCAATGAGACTTTTCCTTATGTGTACATTTGACCTTCCATTAATCAATTATGTGATTAGTCATCATATAATAAGGTTCCAAATATAGCACAATGGTTAATAGGAAGCTACTAAAATCGACTCCAGGCTTAGGTGACAAGGCTTGGTCGATTTCTACATCTTCCTATTCACTAATTGGACTTTCCTAATACATGAAAATGGCAACTAAAGTTTTAAGACTAATTGGGTAGTCTTCTTTTAAGTTATTGCCCATGTATAGAATATGACATAAACTTGGAAGCTAATTTTCGACACCTCATCATGCCTTGGTCGAATATTGCTTGCTCAATTCATGAAGTGAGTTTTCCTAATACATGCATTTGCTTACATAAGTTTACGACTAAGCATTATTCACAAATGACCGTGTATAGAAATGTGACATGACTTTTACATGCCATAAAATTCGTCACATGCATATTGAATATGCATTGGTCGAATTTTCCATGTCATGTATTCATGGTATGCATTTTTGTTTTGTGCAATTACCATATAACAATATGTACATAATACAAAAATGCAACATTTAACTATGTCTAAAAACTCGCCAATGCCACTTGTCATCAAGTATTGGTGAATTTCCATATATGTCAAATCCTTTGTTAGGATAATTACCCAATAGTAATTATTAATCACTTGCAAATGAATATCGACCGGTACCAAGTTACATTGGACCGTACGTCGATACAATCTCTCTCTTTTAATCTCAATTGACATTCTATTATATTATCATAGACATTATCTATTAATTTAAATGTCATGTCTTTATTTCTAATGTATCAGTTCTTGCGACGTATCATAAATGTGATTAAAGACAATATGTTTAGAATATTAATTCTTAACGTATTCCATCGGTTGATTTTTCTACTAGGGCTTTAATGTCGTTTTCAAGAAAAATCCCGTTATGTCATGTACTTGTTGGTTATGCCCGAACCCGATATTGTATCTCTCGGGTTATCGGATATCGACCCGATAACCATAACCGACATAATGGGCCCACTCGGGCCCAAAGATTAATTATGATTCATATTAATTAATAATAGATTAAGTAATTCATGATTGGGCTTTTAGAAAGCCCATTAAGTGGGCTTTTAGAAAGCCCACTAGGTCAAGACCATAGGGTATTATAAATACCCTATTATGACTCATAATTATACACAACACACATCAGAGAAACCCAAGCCCTAGAGAAAATTCGAGCTCCCCTCCCTTGGTAGTCGAATTTTGGCTTGCTCCCCGGTTCATTCATCGGTTGATCATCTAAACACCAACTAGGATCTAACCTATCCTCCGAGGTGTTTTCCGGTCATCTCAAGACGTTCCCGAGTGACGTGGTGTACGAAATAGAGGCGCAACACTTGAGGCGCTAAATCCTAGAAATCGACAAGCTCCAGAATCAAAGGAATCGGCAGTTATTCGGTACAGTTGGCAAAAGTACCGAAGTTTGGTAACGATCTCTAAACTGTATCTTAATTCTCGTAATTATTCTAGATCTTTATAGTTCGATGATATCCCGTGATTTCCGCCTCGGGATTGAGAAAAGTCATCGAAAAAACCCAACAGTGGTATCAGAGCCGGTCTGAGTAATTTTTGAAAATTAGATATGTTGACCGAAATAATTTTAGAAATTTTTTGGTGTGATTAGATTTTCAGTGGGAGCGTTAGAAAATTAATTATGATTAATTTTGTGTGTTGTTCGGAATCCGATTTAGAATCGGGATTGATTTTTATTTAATTTTAATGTGTATTATTAAATAAGAAAAAGGGAAAAACAAACGGCGGCACCACCACCGGAACCGGCGGCGATTTCACCGTCGCCGCCATGATCCCGGGTGGCGCCGGCGTTTGTGGCTCCCATTCGATGGGAGCCAATGGGCGACGGCTAGGGTTTCAAAACCCTAACCAAAACGAATTTTTTTTTTAAATTCGCATGGGCCTGATTGGATCAGGCCCACGGGATGGGTTTAACCCAGCCCACTCGCGATTCGGGTGGGGGCCTGATTGGATCAGGCCCACGGGCTGGGTTTAACCCAGCCCACTCCCGATACGCTGGGCCTGATTGGATCAGGCCCACGGGCTGGGTGCTAGCCCAGCCCAACGAAATCGCCCAGCCCGGATCGCTTTGATCCGGGCACACCCAACCCGGGTCTGACCCGGGTACCCGACCCGGGTTGGACCTGGGGCTTCAGCCCGGGTCTGCGCTGACCCGGGCCCACACCGAACAGACCCGGATCCGGGTCCTTCTTGACCCGGATCCGGGTCAAAATTAACTTTTTCCCGGGTAAGGGCCTTCGGCCCTGCCCGGTCTCCCCGATCGTGACCGGGGTTGCCCGAGGGCAACCCGTACAAGCTCGGGTCTATCCCGAGCTTGTATCCCGGTATTTGATATTTAATTATATTTATGTTTAATTATTTTAAAATACGATTTAAAGTGTTTATTTTATTTTATTTATAATTATTATAAATATCTTTAAATATAAGATTTGAAAATCTAATATATATGATATTAATTATTAATAAATATGATTTATTCAATGTTATTATTATCAATCTTATGAAGTTTGTTTCCATTATTGTTTACGTTATTCATTTATTGATTCACAAATTGTTTGTTAATAAATTTTATTTATAATCAATAATTCTTAATTAGATTAAGATAATAATTAATCTTTTATTATTATAGTAATAGAAAAGATCTAAACTTTAATGGAAATAAAAGATATATATATTGTGATTAAAGATAGTTTATCTGTAAGATAGTTATTTATCTTTTATTTTGTAATATGACAAAGCTTGATTAAAGATATCTTATCTATAAAGATAGTTATTTATCTTTTACTCATTTATAGAAAAGATAAATCATGAATTAAGATATTTTATCTTTAAGTGATTTATCTATCTTTTAATTAAAGATAAAAGAGTTTTTCTTTAAAGATTTCATAATATATATATATATATATACTTTCAGAAGTATATTTAATTCAAAATAGAATATTTTTTACAAAATAGGATTATGTATTACATATTCATTGTCTTAATTCTTAGAACATTTTAATTAGTTAACTATGTTTAGTCTAAGACAAAAGTTAGGATCACCTTAAACCCCTCAATAAATATTAGGTATAATGTCTTCCAACGGCTGGGTCCTCGATCTAATTGAGATAAGTTTTGAGTGTGTCTCTAACCCAAGGGAGTGCTCTTATACCCTCTTTTAGACGCGTAGGGCGACCTATACTGTCCGCCGATTCACCCCTTGGGTCTACCTAAACGAGTACTCTAATTAGATTAGATATCGTAGACAATTCTTTTGAAACCGGTTAGAATGATAAATGAAAAATTGTTTTTCTTTTCTAAACGTCAGAGATAATATAGGATATTAGAGCAATTGTTGACTTTCTCTGAGTGACTAATTAATGGAATTGATGAGGGTTACTTTTCCATTAACAAATCACGAAATATTATATAAAGCCCTTATAATATATACTTTTATGTAACATCTTTATTATAATAAGTAATTTATAATTTACATGTAAATACTAGAATTAATATTGTGCTTAAATATTTTACTTTTAAATTTGTAAAATATAGTTATCTCTAATTCTGTTTGTCTATATATATATGTTAGATATGGACCCGTTGAATCTCATGGCTTCAGAAGCAGTGAAAGATTTCAAAGCTGCAGTGGAAAACAATCGTCTTGACGATTCCAACTACGTGACCTGGTCAGAGGCATTCAAAAGAATGCTAAGGAACGACGATCTTGGTTTCATAGCCAAGGATTTGCCGCCTTCTATGCCTGACGGAGATACAGGCTCAAAAGAAGACTGGATTAGCTATCATCATTATACAATGAAGTCCATTCATGTTCACCGACTCATTATGTCATCTGTGATGCCGATCATAAGACGTGAGATCGAGAACTTGAATGCACATGATACTATTTTATACCTTGAGAAAACTTATGGGGATCGGAACCCCACAAGAAGGTATCAGCTGTTGTGGAAACTGTTTAATGTGAAGATGTCCATTAACAGTACCGTTAGAGAACATTACAACAGGCTGATGAGCTACGCAGACAGACTTCAACAATCTGGGTTCTATGTCGATATAGGCATGAGAAGATTTTGCGTACTCCAGTCTCTCATTCCAGAACTGCGAAAGACAGTTAACATCCTTATAGAAGGAAACTGCAACTTTGACCACCTCGTCGATTTACTTGAAATTGGCGAAGAAAATATGAAGGCAGAAAGAAAAAGAAAATTGGAAGACATTGAAACTATGAGAAAATCCAAGATGAGTAAAGACTCACCAGACAAAGTCTCTGAGACTATCAATGTCGAACCCTCAAGCTCAGGTATAAACGTTATAACCAAAATCTTAAAGATTCATTGAATATGTAGTAATCTAGTTACTGACATGTGTCGTTGAAATATTGTTTCTCACACAGATGAATCTGATAAAGAGGAAGAGGAAGAGGAAGAAGAAGAAGAAGAGGAGTAGAGACTCTGAAAACTTACAATGTCCTGTTCGTGAGACAAGACATCCATGTTATCCGTCTTCTTTTTCATCTTAAGTTTTAGTTTCAAGTAAATAATGATTGATTTATTTATGTTTAGATTTTCCATTAAGTTTGTTTTTGGAATAATATTTTGAATATTTTATTATCTAAGATATTAAGTTTGTTGATATTAATATGTTGATTTATGATAAGTCATAAATACTTAATTTTAAAGTGCATAATAAAACAATCTTTTAGTTCCAATATTCTGAAATTATAGACATTCTTAAACGTCTATAAATTTTAATCTGTCAAAAGTGCATCACCCAATAAAGGAGGTTTCAGGTATTTCATCACCTTCACTGATGACTTCAGTCGATATGGTTATGTATACCTAATGAAACACAAATCTGAATCGCTTGAAAAGTTCAAACAGTTCAAGAATGAAGCTGAAAATCAGTTAGCGAGAAAAGTTAAAGCCATACGATCTGATCGAGGTGGCGAATACTTGAGCGATGATTTCAAAGCTTACCTCCGTGACATGGGAATCATTTCATCACTGACCCCTCCAGGTACACCTCAACTAAATGGTGTATCTGAGAGGAGAAATCGAACCTTGTTGGACATGGTTCGATCAATGATGAATAAAACTAACTTACCTGAGTCCCTATGGGGATATGCACTTATGACAGCAGCTACCACACTGAACTGTGTACCATCTAAGACGGTTCCTTCAACCCCATATGAGATATGGAAAGGAAGAATACCGGATTTGCATTTCATGAGAATCTGGGGATGTGAGGCATATGTCAAGACTCTAATGTCTGACAAGCTCAGTCCCAAATCGGTTAAATGTAACTTTGTGGGATACCCAACGGAAACTCCTGGGTATTACTTCTATCAAAAACACACAGGCAAAATAATAGTTGCCAAAACCGGTGTTTTCTTAGAAGAAGATTTTCTCTCTAGAAAGTCTAGTGGGAGAAACATTGTTCTTAATGAAGAGCAAGAACCACAAGATACTCAAGAACAAGAAATGGACACAGAAGGTACTCACACATCGAGTTATGAATATCATGATCAGATCATGGTTGATAACCAAATAGAAAACGTTGTTCTAAACGAAGAAGTTGAAAATGAGATTGTCAATGAAGAACCTCAAGAAAATATAGTTCTATACGATGTGCCCATACAAGATGGGATAAATGAGCAACCAGATTACACACTGACATCACGAAGATCAATTAGAGAGAGTCAACCTCCTCTTAAATTGAACCTTCTTGTTTCAATAGAAGATGAAACTGTTCATGAAGACGATGGTGAAGAACCTGAATCTTATAACGAAGCAATGTCGGGAGATGACTCAGACAAATGGCTAGAGGCCATGAACTCTGAAATGGACTCCATGTATAGCAACGAAGTATGGGACCTCGTTGATGCTCCCAAAGGGTCGAAATCCATTGGTTGCAAATGGATCTTCAAAAGAAAGATCGACATGGATGGCAAAATACAAACTTACAAAGGAAGATTAGTCGCTAAAGGTTATCGACAGATTCATGGTATTGACTATGATGAAACTTTCTCTCCTGTTGCCATGTTCAAGTCCATAAGAATCTTGCTAGCCATTGCAGCATTTCATGATTATGAAATCTGGCAAATGGACGTAAAAACCGCATTCTTGAATGGTGTTCTCGAAGAGGATGTGTACATGACACAACCTGAAGGTTTCATAGACCGCAAACATCCAAATAAGGTTTGCAAATTGAAAAGGTCAATTTATGGTCTTAAGCAAGCATCTCGAAGCTGGAATCGTCGCTTTGATGAATCAATTACTGATTTTGGTTTTGTTAAGAACAAAGACGATCCTTGTGTATATATCAAATCGAGTGGGAGCAAAATAGTTTTCCTGATTCTCTATGTAGATGACATACTGATAATAGGAAACGATACATCTGAACTCCAGAGCGTGAAGGAGTGGTTGAGAAAATGTTTCTCAATGAAAGACTTAGGAGAAGCCGCCTATATACTAGGCGTAAAGATTCAAAGAAATAGAAATCAAAGAATCTTATCTCTAAGCCAAGGTACATATATTGACAAAATTGTTAAAAGGTTTAAAATGGACAAATCGGAAAAAGGTTTTACACCGATGACCCATAAGACATACTTGACCAAGAAGCAATGTCCGGTCTCTTCAGAAGAGATCAAAAGTATGGAGAAAATTCCATACGCTTCAGCTATTGGTTCAATAATGTATGCAATGATATGTACTAGACCAGATGTAGCTTTTGCCTTAAGCATGACAAGCAGATTTCAATCAAACCCTGGTTTTAACCATTGGACAGCCGTTAAGAATATCTTGCGTTATTTAAATAGAACAAAAGATAGATGTTTGACATACGGTGGTGCAAAAGAATTAACTTTTGAAGGATATTCTGATGCAAGCTTCCAAACAGACAGGGATGATTTCAAATCTCAGACAGGATATGTATTCTGTGCAAATGGTGGTGCTGTTACGTGGAACAGCAGTAAACAAGCTACGGTAGCTGATTCAACCACAGAATCTGAGTACATCGCTGCATCTGATGCTGCAAAAGAGGCTGTATGGATCAAGAAATTTGTTTCTGATCTTGGTGTAGTTCCTAGCATGTACTCATGCTAGGAAATAGAGACATGACAGCAAAGCATGTACTCAGAAAGTACCATCTGATCAGAGACATTGTTGATCGGAAGGACATAGAGATGAGGAGAGTAGACACTGAAGAAAATGTAGCAGATCCGATGAAAAAATCTTTATCGAAAGAAAAACACTTTCGTCATGCGGAAAGTATTGGGATAAAGAACCCATAAATGTCTGTTACGATTTATTATCTGAACCTGATTTTATGTAATCATTGTATTTGATCGGGGACAAATTTTATGTAATCATTGTATTTGATTAAATTTGAAGCACATTATTATTTTCTTTAAAAGGCATGTTTCATCATTTAAAAGGCTCATATCAATATTTTATTCAAATCGTTGATATCAAGCTATACAAATGTAGTTCCTAAGATGTCTTCAAGACATTCTTAAATTTCCCCAGTCAAAGAAATCATTATGAAGAAACAAAGAGGGACTATCAATGATATTCATAATTGACTGGTACATGTTGTTAAGATAAAAGGAAGGGGTCCTTGATATCTGAGAGATATTCTTATACATGTAGGCACTAGTCGGAATGACTAGCAGTGCTGGAAGACTCGCACTCTAAATATTCTCACATGGAAACAAAACCTTGATATAAGGGGACACTGAGAAACTTAGAGATATGAAGAGACTCCAAAGTTTGAGAACATCATGAGTCCATCACTGGGTAAGTTGCATGCTTAGATTACAGCTCAACGCTTACCGTAACTGGAAAGTCATAACAGTTGTAGTTGGGCATGTGACAAACCTTGTAGGATGGAATGTCGTTTCAAGAAAACATGCATCCCCCCATTCCTTTTGGGGCTATACACTCGGGGCCTTCTGAATAGGATAAGTATTATGAAATCTGTGGCCACAGGCAAAACAAAAGAGTTTCTGTTTTGATGTTTCAATACTTATGCCCGAATCAGAAAACATTAGATCAGGCTTAACAGGTGTTCCTAACCATGACCTGTGCCGCATCTAGAGATGTAAAAGGATGTCGAAGGAATCAGTCATATACCATATTTTAATCGTAAAGAACCACATGGTTCACCACGATTAATCTATAAAAGAGGATTTAAAGTTTTGTAGATTGGGGGAAGTTAAGTCTAGGTGGAGGCCACTTACTTCTTGCATACTCATATGAGTATGTGGCCAACACTACAGAATCCTACAGAGTCACACCGAACTCGCAACGGAAACGGAGTATGATGATTAAGTTACAATGAAACAAACTTCACGTGTAACTTTGATGAACCAGGCATGAGTAGCTGAGAGAATGTACATCTAACCCAAGGCGGCATTCTCGAGTAATACTTTATGTGCAGTTCGTGCACGGAGATAGCCAATCCGGTGCGTTCGTGCAAGTGGGAGATTGTTGGTTATGCCCGAACCCGATATTGTATCTCTCGGGTTATCGGATATCGACCCGATAACCATAACCGACATAATGGGCCCACTCGGGCCCAAAGATTAATTATGATTCATATTAATTAATAATAGATTAAGTAATTCATGATTGGGCTTTTAGAAAGCCCATTAAGTGGGCTTTTAGAAAGCCCACTAGGTCAAGACCATAGGGTATTATAAATACCCTATTATGACTCATAATTATACACAACACACATCAGAGAAACCCAAGCCCTAGAGAAAATTCGAGCTCCCCTCCCTTGGTAGTCGAATTTTGGCTTGCTCCCCGGTTCATTCATCGGTTGATCATCTAAACACCAACTAGGATCTAACCTATCCTCCGAGGTGTTTTCCGGTCATCTCAAGACGTTCCCGAGTGACGTGGTGTACGAAATAGAGGCGCAACACTTGAGGCGCTAAATCCTAGAAATCGACAAGCTCCAGAATCAAAGGAATCGGCAGTTATTCGGTACAGTTGGCAAAAGTACCGAAGTTTGGTAACGATCTCTAAACTGTATCTTAATTCTCGTAATTATTCTAGATCTTTATAGTTCGATGATATCCCGTGATTTCCGCCTCGGGATTGAGAAAAGTCATCGAAAAAATCCAACAGTACTTACAAAAAGTACATATCTTCATTCACTATCCATGTATAAAGCTACACCGGGGACGATGGACCCGTGATCTTAAGCTCCAATGAATACCGAATCATTAACTCTGGTGCTATTCCACTATAAGTCCGAAGTTGCATTCTTTAGATCTACGGTTATTTGTTTATAATTTCTTTAACTGTTTAGGTGTCCATTGATACAATCAACTTGTGTTCTCAACCTATCATTGTGATGATTCACACTAGAGCTAGACGTTTTACTGTTTTACCCCTCAGTGATTTTCTTCCATGAGTTCCATAAAAAATATTGTAAACGACTCACTTTACGATTATAAATCGAAAGCTGCGCATGATTTTCTTGTTTACTTATCATCTTTGATAACTATGGGAATCATCGTTAACCAACGTTAACGTTAATGATATCCTTATATGTTTTCATGACACATTTCCGGGTCAATAGTCATGTTCCTAAAATGATGGCATTAGGACAGAGAGGGGTCCCCCGGTACGGCGATGGGGATCCCTCAGTACGGCAAGGGGGTCCCTCGGTATGGCGAGGGGGGTCCTTCGGGACAGAGGGGAGTCTCTCGGTACGGCGAGGGCTTCCATCGGGACAGATGGGGGTCCTTGGACCCTCGGAGCCCTTTCCCGGGTCGTATCGAGTCGTCTGAGAGCCTCACGGGACCGTGCCGGATGGTTGGAGACACCGCCGAGACCGTTCCGGGTAGCCGGAGACATTGCCGGTGCCGTTCTGGTCACCGGAGACATTGCCTGGACCGTTTCGGTCACCGGAGTTGACTAATCTTCATGGGCTTTGACTGTTCTTCATTACAATTTTAGTGGGTACTATTTGATCGTCGTTTGCTGTGGGTCGAGCGAAATGGAAAAAGTCAAATAGATTGAAGCAAGAAAGTACTTAGAAGTTAGAACCACCACACTTCGTCTCTCTCCTTATGTTCTCACGTGTGCAACTATTTGGGTATGTGCTGTACTGTCAAAAGCCAAGAACAAAAGGGTAATTTAGCCGCAGAACCACAATTAGGTTCTCTCCATCTCAGTTTCGATTTTGCTTTTGATTCAACATTTTTGTTTCATTTGATCGATTATAATTCCCGTCTTTCTTCGTTTTAAGATTTTCATTTGATTGGCGTCGTTCTTCACCTCGCTTCATTTGTTAGATTAGATTTAATGAGTTTGTTTGTATTACTAATCAGCTGTGTCTGAGATTAATTCCATTGTATAATTTCTGTTATTTGCTGTTCTACGTTTCAGATTTTCATTCGATCGCCACTTACTAGCGTTATGATTGAATAACAGGATTTAGGGTTTCAGTAGAGATGGAAAATCACAGACGCTTCATGATGGTGAGCGCCAAGCAAATAACGTCCAACGGCAATCACTCCTTAGACAAGACGGGAAGAAGAATGTATGTCTCCTTCGATCTCTCCCTCAAACTCAAATTCGACGATCCCTTCATGATGAACGACTGCCTGATCGTGAAGCGCCTCTTCTCGTTCCCGCTCGCCGACTTCGCCTCCGTCGCCGCCGCCCGCGCCGTCCTCGACTCCGCTCTTGCCACGCTCTTCATACGCTTTCCCGAGCGCCACACAATCTGGCGCGACCGAGACCACGTCTCCGTCGCCGGCCTCGCCGGCCTCTCCGAGAAGATCGCTGAGCTCGGCGCATCCATGGCAGCACAATCCACCGGCCAGTCGCCGGAGATGCTGGTCGAGATTTGGAAGATTGTTCCGCTGATGTGGCCGGAAGATATCCCGGAGCTGGACCGGAGAGCGTATTGCAGTGCAGCGGTCGAGAAGGAGTACACCCGGTATTTTGACGGCGAGACAGAAGAAGGCAGTCGTTTGTGGGTCAGCGCCGATCAGATTATTACGGAGAGACAAGGCAATGCTCAAATAGGAATGATGATCGAGCTCTCTCGCAGAGTCGAGAATCCGTTTGAGGAATCCGTGGCCACCGTGGCCACGTATCGTTTCACGTTCCCGCTCGCCGATTTCGCCTCCGCCGCCGCCGCCCGGGAGGTTCTCGTGACGGCTCTCGCCTGTCTCCACGTCCGGCCTCCGACCCTCGGCACGTACTGGCGCGAGAACTCCGGCGACGACACGTTCCCGCACCCATACTTTTGCAGCCCCAGTCGGGCCACGGTTTGGTGGGACCCGATTCCCGGGCTCGCCGCTGCCACCCGGGCGGCTCTCACCTGGCTCCGCATCCGGCCTCCGAGCCTCGGCATGTGCGACGACACCGTCCCCCTCAGGAACTGGTGCCGCCCTAGCCGTGCCACGTTCTGGCGCAACGGGGACGGCGAGTGGTCGCCCCCGATCATGGGGCTCGTCGCTGCGGCGGAGAAGATCGCGGAGCTCGGCGCATCCATGGCGGGCCGCGGCGGCGGCGAGATCCTCGTCAAGATTCAGAGGATGACGGTGGCGAAGTGCCCGCCGAATAACCGGCACTTTGACTCCAGCGAGTTTGCTGACTATTACCGTACGATTCAAAAGACGGAGGATGCTCAATGTTTTTACGATTTGACAGATGTTAAGACGAAGAGGTACGAGGGATCGGAAAAGCTGACATGTCCGATTTGCTTAAGTGACATGGAATTTGGGTGCCAAGTCATTACATTGCCTTGCTCCCATACGTTTCATGGGGATTGCATCAAGATGTGGGCCAATAAAAGCCGCACGTGCCCTAATTGTCGTTCCGGCGTTATGGTAACTGTTAGATTTAACGGAATGCGTATCTTTTAGCTTTATTTTAATTAGGATTTAGTTAAGTCATAAAAACTTGTTTCCGTAAATTCCAGCTTGTTTTAGAATTTTGTATCCGCATGTAGTATCTCGGAGAGCTTTCTACGTTGCTCCCGGTGGAAATGTCGGTTTTTTTCTTGTAATTCAGACGTATTTATTATGCAGATAACTTCAGATTCTATCATAAACATTAAAGTAATTTGGGGCAAAAATATACTCGTCTCTATGTGAAATCGCTGGTTATACTTGTATATGAACATTAGAAGCAGTATAAGCTACTCACAATTTGAACAGCAATTTATAGATTCAACATAAGCTTATATATCTCAATGCATATAACTTTATGTCTGAAACTTTAGTATAATTTACTTTACATATGCCTCCACGGGAACATAAACACATTATTCTGTTATTTCCACCGACTTTAATTTAGAATCAATGTAGCTCTCTAATTAATATAAACTAATTTAAATCTCTCGACGTGGCTCAAAATCTGTTTTTTTCGCATGTTGAACATATATAGTTTATCATAGTTTTTTCCAGAGGGATCATAGCAAAAATATACCTTTCGGATCAACAATTTATCGTGATTCGCGTCTCTAGAATTTATTGTGAACTAGCAATTATTTAGTCCACGATCTTTCGCTCTTTAATTGTAGCTTTTTTTTTTTTTTTTTTGCCGTAGTTGATTTTCTTGTCTTCTAAACGTGGTGTCTTTCCAAAATAAGGTTTTCATCCAAAATAGATTGTGCGGATTTCTTTTTACTTTCGTTGTATCCGTTTCATTATAATTAACATGCACCATTTATGTTATATATATATATATATGTAAGATATGTATGTGTGTGTTCTCTCGTAAAATTGCACATAAGAAGCCTAATTTATTCATCGTAGCTTTTATTATTCGTAGACATGCAAACCAGCTAGCTCTAGTCACCAAAATTCCATGATAAAACACGTTACACTCGACATATTACACGAATTATATAAGAAGAAGTAATATAAGTCCATCACCATAAATATATAAAATATTATATTTTCAACAAACATGTTTCAACATGCAGCTTAAAAGCAACAAGAGATTCAAACCTGAAAATAAGGATTCAGGTTTATAAATTATAACCATTTCTTTTTATTATTTATTATTTAATATATAAACCATCTGCTAATTTATGTTGCTGCTCAATTTCCACCACCTCCGCCATAACCCTTGCCGGAGGCATTGCCTCGCCCGGAGCCCCCACCGCCAGAGCCTTCACCGGAACCTCCGCTCTCCGAGCCACGGCCATTTCCTTCGGCCGAGCCGAGCCCTTCGCTGATTCGCGGGCCCGCCCTCAACCAAGCATGGGACCCGGCACCGGAACCCTCCTCCGAGCCGGACCCGGACCCGGCGCGGAACCCGGCGTACGACCCGAGTTCCGAGCAAAATTTGAGCTCTGACAATTTTCATGGTCCAGGAAAAACCAAGTTTAGACAAATTTGAGTTCCGACATGTTTCAAGATCCAGAAAAAACCCCCGAGTTCCATCAAAATTCGAGTACCGGCAATTTTCAAGCTCCTGAAAAAATTGATTTACGACAAAATTGGAGTTCCGAAAAATTTTCAAACTTCAAAAAAACAGAGTTCCTAAAAAATTCGAAATCAGACATGTTTCAAGCTCCAGAAAAAATCGAGTTATGAAAAAATTGGAGTTCCGACAAATTTTCAAGCTTCAGAAAAAACGACTTCCGAAAAAATTTGAAATCCAACGTGTTTCAAGCTCCAGAAAAAAAAAAATCAAGTTCCGACAATTTTCAAGCTCCAAAAAAATCGAGTTCCGAAAAAATTCGAGCTCCGACATGTTTCAAGCTCTGTAAAAAACCCTGTTCCGACAAAATTCGGGTTCTTAAAATTTTCAACCTCGAGAAAAAACCGAGTTCCGACAAAATTAAAGCTCTGACCTGTTTCAAGCTACGTAAAAAACATTGTTTCCATTTATAAACGGGCCATTTATAAAAAAAAATTAAAAAAAAAAAGAACCAGAATCACTCAAAATGTGACACGTAATTAGATTTAACGGTGAAAGTAACGGAGGTTGAATTAGATGGAATATTAAGACTTTAAAAACATTAGCCATCGAAAATAAAGAATTAGTACATATGGATAAAACTAAAAAAGAATTGGTAAATTCATTACCGTTAACCCTTATAAATATTAAAAATGTTCCCAAAAATAGTGTAAATGTTATTATATTGGTAGTGATTAGTGAATGGGAAATCATGTATTACTAAACAAAGTTCTTTCCAAATATTCGAAATTATACTACTAGTGTGGAAATAGTCATTATTGACACAATTTTTGGGGAGAAATTTTGCAACTGTTTTAGGGTTTTCTTTCTATTTTCTGGCCTGATTGAAAATATAAATACGTGCAGTTAGTTGGTAATGGCATATTTTTTTATCACAAAAATATAAAATAAAGAGTGTGCCCATAATTGAGGTGAGAATTCACTTGGTCATTCCAGAAATAGTTTCGGAACTATTCCGAGTTTATTTTTATCGTTGAAATGTCGGTTTCTGTTATCAACCTTTATTACATTACACAAAGTTGAAAATTTTGGACGGAATAAGCACAATGGAAAAATTATCAACGTATATCAACCCGTAGATTTTTATTGGTTACGGCTTCTTCTATTAAAGAAACCGGTCGCTGGATACAAGCTAAGTACAAATGGAGAAAGGAATACATAAGTAATAGTTCAAAAAATACAAGGAGTAAGTCCCTCTCCAATTAGCCTTCTAATAGGAGAGACTATTTTCTGGATCATACGCTCTTTCCCACATCGTGAAAATATGGGAAAAATCCCAATGACGACAGTTTTAGCGAGACTAACGTAATGGGAAGCGACATTATCTTATTAGTATTTTTTGAGTGAAAACGGTAAAACAAAAAAGACTCATGATTATGCCATGAGGTTTCGAGATTTCAACAAAATTCCATCGTTTAGGGCTTCAAATTTGCGCTTTTCGTCTTTCGAAAGATTTTCCGATCTCGATGATTCACTTATAATTCCTCACGATTTCCACCTTTCATTTTCAAATATTTACTCTTCATTTTCGATTTTTGTCTTTCCCTTTTGCATGTTACTTGTTTCCGTTTCCATTAATTTCTTTTTTATTTATAGCGTGTTTTTCGTTTTATTTTGGGAAATAAACTATTTATCTATTCTCATCAATAAAATTTCGTAATCTTTAATTTGATGAATGATAAGAAAAGTCGGGCTTTGCTTGCAAAAAAGATATTGTTCCGTTTTAATATCCATCAGATCTACATCAAATTCTGAACCAAATTTTCCGACATGTGGGGCCCACAGGGGCGGCGGCTGTCAGGGCCACGACACGTGGCGGCACCCTGCGCCGCCACCAGACCCGCGGGCCCCACCCGTGTTCCCTCAGCCCCCCACTTGGGGGCAGCACGTCTTCGATCACGCCACATGGCGTGATCCCAGCCCGCTTGCGGGCCTCGGTCCTCGTGCAAAACGCACGGAGGGCCCCGATGGGCCGGATCAAGGAGCGCGCGATAGCGCGCTCGCCCACTTGCTGGGGTGCGCCCCCGCGGCCACGCGTAGGGCAGGGATTGACCCTGTCCACCGATCTCAAAAAAGGCGGGCCCCCCTCGGGGGCTTGCTGGCCGTCCGATCTCGCGCGGACGGCCGGGATCGGACCATCTTTTCCAGGGACCGAAATGTAATTATAAAACTGTCCGGGACCCCCCCTGGACAATATTTTACTGCGATCGGGCCCCTGGACCCTTCTATAAATAGAAGCTCAGTTCAGTTGAAACGGTAACTCATTCGAACCTTCTCGACTCGAGTTCTCTCTCTCTCTCTATCCCCGATATACTCGCCTCCCCTCAAATATTATACTAATGTTGAGCGTCGGAGGTGAATCAGGGGGTACCCCCCCCTGTTTCCCCTGACCACGGGTGTTACCTTTTTCAGGCTCAGAGAAGTGAGGTAGTTCATAAAAGCGGAAGCCCTGGAGGAATTTTCATAAGACCCCGACCCGCCTGATAGGCCCCGTTCCACATTGAGCCCAGCCTATCTCCAGTCTATAGTACGGCTGTTGGGATAGTCTGGTATTCAAACTTTCGAGCTCCGACATGTTTCAAGCTCTGTAAAAAACCCTGTTCCGACAAAATTCGGGTTCTTAAAATTTTCAACCTCGAGAAAAAACCGAGTTCCGACAAAATTAAAGCTCTGACCTGTTTCAAGCTACGTAAAAAACCTTGTTTCCATTTATAAACGGGCCATTTATAAAAAAAAATTAAAAAAAAAAAGAACCAGAATCACTCAAAATGTGACACGTAATTAGATTTAACGGTGAAAGTAACGGAGGTTGATTTAGATGGAATATTAAGACTTTAAAAACATTAGCCATCGAAAATAAAGAATTAGTACATATGGATAAAACTAAACAAGAATTGGTAAATTCATTACCGTTAACCCTTATAAATATTAAAAATGTTCCCAAAAATAGTGTAAATGTTATTATATTGGTAGTGATTAGTGAATGGGAAATCATGTATTACTAAACAAAGTTCTTTCCAAATATTCGAAATTATACTACTAGTGTGGAAATAGTCATTATTGACACAATTTTTGGGGAGAAATTTTGCAACTGTTTTAGGGTTTTCTCCCTATTTTCTGGCCTGATTGAAAATATAAATACGTGCAGTTAGTTGGTAATGGCATATTTTTTTATCACAAAAATATAAAATAAAGAGTGTGCCCATAATTGAGGTGAGAATTCACTTGGTCATTCCAGAAATAGTTTCGGAACTATTCCGAGTTTATTTTTATCGTTGAAATGTCGGTTTCTGTTATCAACCTTTATTACATTACACAAAGTTGAAAATTTTGGACGGAATAAGCACAATGGAAAAATTATCAACGTATATCAACCCGTAGATTTTTATTGGTTACGGCTTCTTCTATTAAAGAAACCGGTCGCTGGATACAAGCTAAGTACAAATGGAGAAAGGAATACATAAGTAATAGTTCAAAAAATACAAGGAGTAAGTCCCTCTCCAATTAGCCTTCTAATAGGAGAGACTATTTTCTGGATCATACGCTCTTTCCCACATCGTGAAAATATGGGAAAAATCCCAATGACGACAGTTTTAGCGAGACTAACGTAATGGGAAGCGACATTATCTTATTAGTATTTTTTGAGTGAAAACGGTAAAACAAAAAAGACTCATGATTATGCCATGAGGTTTCGAGATTTCAACAAAATTCCATCGTTTAGGGCTTCAAATTTGCGCTTTTCGTCTTTCGAAAGATTTTCCGATCTCGATGATTCACTTATAATTCCTCACGATTTCCACCTTTCATTTTCAAATATTTACTCTTCATTTTCGATTTTTGTCTTTCCCTTTTGCATGTTACTTGTTTCCGTTTCCATTAATTTCTTTTTTATTTATAGCGTGTTTTTCGTTTTATTTTGGGAAATAAACTATTTATCTATTCTCATCAATAAAATTTCGTAATCTTTAATTTGATGAATGATAAGAAAAGTCGGGCTTTGCTTGCAAAAAAGATATTGTTCCGTTTTAATATCCATCAGATCTACATCAAATTCTGAACCAAATTTTCCGACATGTGGGGCCCACAGGGGCGGCGGCTGTCAGGGCCACGACACGTGGCGGCACCCTGCGCCGCCACCAGACCCGCGGGCCCCACCCGTGTTCCCTCAGCCCCCCACTTGGGGGCAGCACGTCTTCGATCACGCCACATGGCGTGATCCCAGCCCGCTTGCGGGCCTCGGTCCTCGTGCAAAACGCACGGAGGGCCCCGATGGGCCGGATCAAGGAGCGCGCGATAGCGCGCTCGCCCACTTGCTGGGGTGCGCCCCCGCGGCCACGCGTAGGGCAGGGATTGACCCTGCCCACCGATCTCAAAAAAGGCGGGCCCCCCTCGGGGGCTTGCTGGCCGTCCGATCTCGCGCGGACGGCCGGGATCGGACCATCTTTTCCAGGGACCGAAATGTAATTATAAAACTGTCCGGGACCCCCCCTGGACAATATTTTACTGCGATCGGGCCCCTGGACCCTTCTATAAATAGAAGCTCAGTTCAGTTGAAACGGTAACTCATTCGAACCTTCTCGACTCGAGTTCTCTCTCTCTCTATCCCCGATATACTCGCCTCCCCTCAAATATTATACTAATGTTGAGCGTCGGAGGTGAATCAGGGGGTACCCCCCCCTGTTTCCCCTGACCACGGGTGTTACCTTTTTCAGGCTCAGAGAAGTGAGGTAGTTCATAAAAGCGGAAGCCCTGGAGGAATTTTCATAAGACCCCGACCCGCCTGATAGGCCCCGTTCCACATTGAGCCCAGCCTATCTCCAGTCTATAGTACGGCTGTTGGGATAGTCTGGGGAAAAGTGACAGGGGCCCACTATTCAGGTCGTAGGGTCAGGTCTGAGAAAGTTCCCTCTAAGATCCGGACGACCGAGGGATCACCCTGAGAGGGATCTCTGGACCCATATATTGGACGAATGCACTCCCCCGTTCACCGGTACCCCCGATCCGCGTGGACTCCGAACCTGTACAAAACCCGGTCTGGACATCCCCAGGTCTAGTGGTAACAGGTCCTGTACAAAACCCGGCCTGGTCAATTCCAGGCTCTGCGGTAACAGGTCCTGTGTAAAACCCGGCCTGGCCATCTCCAGACTCTGCGGTAACAGGTAGCGAGCCACCCCGATCGCCTCGGACCCTGAACGGCCACGAGACCTTCGATCCAAGAAAAGTCCAGAGACACCCCCTCAGAGTCCCCGAATCGGCCAATTAAAAACTCACTCTGACGTCAGAACGACAATCATCCCAAAGTCAACGGGGGTCAGAGAGAACAATCATTGACAATAAAAGCCACCGCAGACAGAAAATCTGTCATCCCCGAAACAAAGGCCAACCAAGGCCCACGCTGAAGTCAACAAAAGCCCGCCACGTCAACGAACGACATTGGGCCAGGCCCAACATCCACAACTTGGGCCTCAACAGTGTTTGATCCAAAAAACGGCATCAACATTTTGGCGCTAGAAGGAGGGGGCAACACGAAGTCAGTCCTCTGAACAACCCCACCAGCAGAACGACGCTCTGATCCCTCAAATCAGAGAATGTCATCCCAATCAACGGAGGGCACGCCCTCTTACCCCACAGAGAGCATCGCCCTAAACACTCGAGCCAAGACCCAAGCTCGTCGAAAGCAGGTCCGTATCCTGCCGGAGACAAGCGCCCGTCGTGAGTCAGCTCACAACGAGGAAAGATTGGTCCGAGTCGAAGAAAGTCTTTTCCGGCTAACGGGACTCATCTCCAAACACTTCGAAGGCAAGCACGCCGACGAAGGGGAGGAGGAAAGCCCTGAAGAAGCCCTCGAACTCACCCAGAAGGAGAAGAACGAAGAACGCCCCGTTCCTGAAAACTCTCAGGGGCCAGCACAATCACAGACCACCCGACGATCAGCCTTTGATCGGCTCGGGGGGTACGAAGGTGCCACCAACAATGCGAGAAGTCGGCGAAGGGAACGTCGGCGACAGAGACATGCCCCAAACGACGAGGAGGATCTCCGGCATCGCCTAGACCACACCGGACAACAAAGAGACCCTCGAAAGAGCCGAAAAAGGGAAAGATCTCACGAACCCGAGGAATCTGGTAGTGACGGCAGCTCAAGGAGATCCGACAACTCTCGGCGCCCCCGGAACCGGGAGGGAGAATATGTCCTCCGCGCAATAGGCACTCAGGCGGCAACTCCGCCATACGAGGACCTCAAAAGCAAGCTCCAGACCCTCGAACGAGAAATGCAGAGGCTCACGGCGGCCCAAAGCACTAACCCCGTGACACGGAGCTTAGCTGAGGGGAACATATCCCCTCTGGCGGATCACCTGCTTGCCAAAGACCTCGACGGAGATCTTAGGTTCCCGCTGAACCTCGTCTACGACGGCTCTACCGACCCAACATATCACCTGGTGCAATACCAGTTCAACATGCGAGTGAAGAAGTGCTCACCCGCCACAATGTGTCAGGCTTTCTGCCTCACTCTTGCGGGCCCCGCCTTCGAATGGTACCAACGCCTTCCGAAAGGGTCCATCGGGTCCTTCGACGAACTCGCAGAGCGATTCACTTCGCGTTTCGCCAGCTCGATCTCGCAGCGCAAGCCGAAGTCCTACCTGTGGACTCTCAAGCAGCGCAGGGACGAGACATTACAGACGTACCTGAAAAGGTTCGTCGAAGAATCAAACAAAGTTGCCAGTTACACCGACGATGACGCCATTACCGCAGTGATCGACGGCCTGCCGCTATGCGATTTCTCGCGCTCCCTTGTCAAGGATAGGCCAGCATCAATGGCCGAATTGATGGCAAGGGCAGCCAAAGACATTGCTGTCGACGAATACTTCGGCGGAAGAAACCAGTTCAACTCTGACGATCAGAGTCGCGACAACCGAAAAGGTGGTAGCGGCATACCGCAGAGTAAAAAGCAGCACCCACAGCCCAACTCCGGAAACAGACCACCGTTGCATAAACGGACGGATAAATTCCGGAAAGATGGAAACTTCACTCCTCTGACGGCCTCACCCGCGACGATCTTCAGCCTCCATGGAGATAAGCTCGGGAGACCGCCGCCACTCAAGAAAAATGCCAAGAAAGACATGAGCCGATACTGTGAATACCACCAGGATCACGGCCATACGACATCAGAATGCTATCAGCTGAAAAGGCAGATCGAGCAACTGATTCAAGACGGACAACTCAAAGAGTTCGTCAGGAAACTAGTCTCAGGAAGCGGGAACACCCGCAACCAGAGCCAGCAAGACATCAGACCCCAACGTGAAGACAACCTCATTCAATCTCGCGCTGGAAAAGCGCCAGAAGAGGGCAGGCCTTCCCAGTTCCACGTCATATCAACCATCATGGGGGGACCTGAGACCGGAGATTCGTACAATCAGCGAAAGCGATACGCCAGGTCCCTCGGAGAAGATTTTGACGTCCATCAAATCAATGTCACTCACCTCGGAGGAGCACCCCACATGCTCCCCAGTCGAGAAATCACTTTCACCGAGCAGGAGGCTCGGAGAATCTCTCACCCACACAACGACGCCATCGTGACCGACATACTAGTCGCCAACAGCCGAGTCCGGCGAGTCCTGATTGACAACGGAAGCTCCGCCGACGTCATCTTCAAATCCGCCTTGATCCAAATGAACCTCGGAGGATTGGTCCCCACACCGGTGAAGACACCTCTTTACGGTTTCAGCGGGAAGCCCGTCTACACCGAGGGCGCCATCACCCTACCCACGACATTCGGATCCGAGGACGGAGCTTTGACCACTAAGATGATCAGGTACCTGGTGGTAGACCAACCTTCGGCCTACAATGTCATTCTGGGACGACCCAGCCTCAACAAACTGCAAGCCATCGCGTCTACCTTTCACCTACTCGTCAAGTTCCCAACAGAGAATGGGATAAGAGTTATGAAAGGTAGTCAGCAGGAATCCAGAAATTGCTACGCCCAGGGTACAAAACCCGGGAAGAACGAGTCGGTTATCAATACGATATACCAACTCGAGGAAGAACTTCCCGAGTACCCCAGGGACGCAAGGATGTTTGGTGAGCTGGATCCTCGGGATGACAGGCGCAAGCCCACCATGGAGCCTTCATCGGAGGTGACACAAATCCCGATCTCGGCAGACCGGCCCGAAAGGACGGTCACAATCGGGGCCCAACTCCCAGTCATGATCAAAACCAGGCTGATCGCATTCTTAAGAGAATTCAAGGATGTGTTCGCTTGGTCACACGCCGACATGCCGGGCATCGACCCTGAAATCGCCGTCCACCGATTGAATATCGAAGCGGGAAGAGCGCCGAAGATCCAACGCCGGCGCGCCTTCAACCCCTAACGATATCAAGCGATCAGCGAAGAAGTCAACAAACTCATCTCCGCCGACTTCATCAAAGAAGTGACGTATCCCGACTGGGTATCCAACGTAGTAATGGTGAAAAAGCCCAACGGAAAGTGGAGAATCTGCATAGATTATTCCGACCTCAACGCAGCATGCCCTAAAGACTGTTTCCCGCTACCAAGGATCGACCAACTGGTAGATGCCACCGCCGGCCACCAGCTCATGAGCATGATGGACGCTTACTCAGGATACAATCAAATCCGAATGCACAAGCCTGATCAGATACACACGACATTCGTGACTGATCGGGGACTTTATTGCTACAAAGTCATGCCATTCGGACTCAAGAACGCCGGAGCCACGTACCAACGCCTGGTCAACAAGATTTTCGCCCCACTAATCGGGAAGACTATGGAGGTATACGTGGATGACATGATCGTAAAAAGTCTTCGAGAAGAAGACCACGTCAACGACCTGCGAGAGACATTCCTGTTACTGAGAAAGTATCAGATGAAGCTAAATCCAGCCAAGTGCGCCTTCGGAGTCGAGTCCGGGAAATTCCTGGGATACATCGTCAACAGACGAGGTATTGAGGCTAACCCTGAGAAGATCAAGGCCCTCCTCGAGATGAGAAGCCCGCAACGGATCAAAGAGGTGCAAAGCCTGAACGGAAGAATCAACGCTCTAGGAAGGTTCGTCTCAAAAGCCACGGATCGATGCCAGCCTTTCTTTCAAGCCCTGAAGGGTGGAAAGAACTTTGTCTGGAACGAGAAATGCGAAGCCGCCTTCCAGGAGCTGAAAGCCTACCTCGGATCACCACCCTTACTGTCAAAGCCAAAGGAGGAGGAATCACTCTACCTCTACCTCTCGGTGTCAATTCGAGCAGTAAGCGCTGTGCTGGTCCGAGAAGAAGACAAGAGGCAACTGCCGATCTATTACATCAGCAAGGCCCTCCTTGACGCTGAAACGCGTTACACGCAAATCGAGAAACTGGCGCTAGCCCTGGGTACCGCCGCAAAGAAACTCCGCCCATATTTCCAGGCTCACCAGATAGTCGTAAGGACAGAGCACCCAGTCCGAAAGGCACTGCTCAAAGGAACCTCCTCACGAATGACTATCTGGTCGCAAGAGCTAGGAGAATACGGCGTCGAGTACCAGGCAAGGGTGGCCATCAAAGGCCAAGCCGTGGCAGATTTCATCGCAGAGTTCACATACGACGCCGAGGTCGAAACCGAGGAAGCAGTGAACGAAGCGCCCAAGCCACCAAAGAGAAAAACTACCCCCGACGGCCCGACCTGGAACCTCCACGTCGACGGCGCCTCAAACATGCACGGGTCCGGGGCCGGGGTGGTCCTCACCAACCCCGACGGTGAAAAACTCCGTTACGCCCTCCGCTTCGAGTTCAAGGCTTCAAACAACGAGGCTGAATACGAAGCACTGCTAGCCGGACTGTAGATCGCACACAAACTCCAGGTGAAGAACCTGCGAATCCACTGCGACTCCCAGCTGATAGTAAAGCAAGTAGCAGGCGAATACCAGGCAAAGGAGGCCCACATGGTGGCATATCTGGCAGAAACGAAACGAAGCTTAGAGCCACTGTCCTGGTACGAAATCACGCAGATTCCGCGAGACGAAAACTCGGAAGCTGACGCCCTGGCAAGGGCAGCTTCCGGGGCAGGCGACGAAGGACTGAAAAAGGTCCCGATCGAAGCCCTCCGCCAGCCTTCGATAAAGAGGCCCGAATCCCCTGACGTCGCAACCAAAATCGAAGTGACGAAGGGGCTCGAGAAAGAAACAACCCCAACCACTGACAAAGAAATCCTCTCTCTGGCAAGCGAGCCCGGCGAAAGCTGGACCACCCCGGTGAAAGAATACCTGAGACACGGTACTCTCCCGGCCGATCGCAAAGAAGCCAGACAGCTCAAGCTCCGAGCGACGAGATATGTGCTGCACAACGGAGAACTCTACAAACGAGGTTTCATGCAACCTCTCCTGAAATGCCTCGAAGAAGAAGACGCCAACCTAGTCCTCCGCGAAATCCACGAAGGAATTTGCGGAAATCACTACGCTGGACGATCTCTGGCACTGAAGGCCCTGAAACAAGGGTACCTCTGGCCCACTCTCAAGAAAGACTCCGCCGAAATGGCGCGAAGATGTGACAGATGCCAAAGGTTCACGCAGATCCCGCGACAGCCGGCGGTCCCACTCTGTCCCGTGATGGTCCCCCGTCCCTTCGCAAAATGGGGAATCGACCTGATCGGAAAACTCCCAAAGGCGCCAGGAAGAGTGGAATACGCCATAGTTGCCATCGACTACTTCACCAAGTGGGTCGAAGCAGAACCTATGGCAAAGATCACTCAGACAAACACCACGAATTTCATCTGGCGCAACATAGTCTGCCGACACGGGATCCCCGAGTCCATCATCACCGACAACGCTACACAGTTCAACAACTCGGACCTCCGATCATTCTGTCAAGACCTCGGAATAAACAACACTTATTCCTCCCCGGTCTATCCACAAGCCAACGGCCAAGTCAAGTCAGTCAACAAGGATATCAAGGCAATCCTGAAAAAGAAACTCGACGAGAAAAAAGGGAAATGGGCAGAAGAAATGCCAGCCGTGCTCTGGGCGTACCGCACCACCGCCAGAAACGCGACGGGTGAAACTCCATTCGCTCAGACGTATGGCGTCGAGGCGGTCATCCCCGCGGAGATCACAGTACCATCGCCACGGGTCGAACTCTACGACCCGGAGCGAAACTCCGAAGCGCTAAGAGCCGAGCTCGACCTCCTTGAAGAAAGGAGAAACGACGCATATACCCGCCTAGCGGCCCAAAAGCGAATTGTAGAGCGATACTACAATTCGAAAGTCAAGGCAAGACGCTTTCTTGAGGCAGCCTCGTCCTCAGGAAAGTGGGGCAAAACACGCAAGTCCAGGGGGCCGGAGTCCTGGGGCCCACCTGGGAAGGTCCCTACCGCGTCACCGAGGTCATCAGAGATGGAACTTATCGACTAGAAGAGATGGGGGGTAAGGAGATTCCCCGTCCCTGGAACGTCGAACACCTGAAGCAATACTACCAGTAAGCCGGCACGAGACGAGGGACGAGTCATACGCCCGGAGCAAGATACCTGCAAAATACGGAGCCAAGCAAACTAAGCAACGACCTGGAGCCCGACCAGTCTAGGGAAAAATTTTCCCTGGGATGTTCCGATCCAGGTTGAAGCTAAGAAGAAGCAAACACGAAAGGCTCCAACACAAGCAGAAAAATCTCGCAGGAAACATGCTCGACACCATCGTCTCCGCCACAAAACCCCAAACCGGTCCGGAAATAGCTCCGATGTACCGGTCTATGTAAAAGAAGGCACCACAAGAAGTGCCAAATCAATAGAAAATTGTCGTTTCGACTACCACATATGTCTCTACTTGTATAGTTTTTTCCCAACCCTAAACGGATTACTCAAAAACTGGGGGGTTAACGGGAATAGGCAAAGAGACGCAAAAAAAAAAAAAAAAAAACAAAGGCCCTAACAAAGCCCGGACCTCGGTCCCGCTTGTTTAGGCACCTAAGTCCGAAACTGTAAGCCGCCCTCCCAGGCGCTGACCTCGGCACCCGAGACGGTAAGCCGCCCTCCCAGGCGCCAACTTCGGGAAGCCAAACGCCTCACAAGCGTCCTCCAGGCAACAAAGGCCCTAACTAAGCCCGGACCTCGGTCCCGCTTGTTCAGGCACCTAAGTCCGAAACTGTAAGCCGCCCTCCCAGGCGCTGACCTCGGCACCCGAGACAGTAAGCCGCCCTCCCAGGCGCCAACCTCGGGAAGCCAAACGCCTCACAAGCGTCCTCCCGGCACAAGTCCTAGCACGGTCCGGACCTCGATCCGGCCTGCTCAGGCGCTAAGTCCGAAACTGTAAGCCGCCCTCCCAGGCGCTGACCTCGGCACCCGAGACAGTAAGCCGCCCTCCCAGGCGCCAACTTCAGGAAGCCAAACGCCTCACAAGCATCCTCCCAGCATAAGTCCTAGCACGGCCCGGACCTCGATCCGGCCTGCTCAGGCGCTAAGTCTGAAACTGTAAGCCGCCCTCCCAGACGCTGACCTCGGCACCCGAGACAGTAAGCCGCCCTCCCAGGCGCCAACTTCGGGAAGCCAAACGCCTCACAAGCGTCCTCCCGGCACAAGTCCTAGCACGGCCCGGACCTCGATCCGGCCTGCTCAGGCGCTAAGTCCGAAACTGTAAGCCGCCCTCCCAGGCGCTGACCTCGGCACCCGAGACAGTAAGCCGCCCTCCCAGGCGCCAACTTCGGGAAGCCAAACGCCTCACAAGCGTCCTCCCGGCACAAGTCCTAGCACGGCCCGGACCTCGATCCGGCCTGCTCAGGCGCTAAGTCCGAAACTGTAAGCCGCCCTCCCAGGCGCTGACCTCGGCACCTGCGGAAGGATCATTGTCGAAACCTTCAAACTTAAACAACCTGTGGACATGTTTTATAAATAGTCGGGGAGTTGTAAGAATGGTCTCTAGGGATCTTCTTATAACCCCCTGACTTGTGGTGCATGATTTTTTGAACGCTGCGGATCGGGGAACTGTGAGAATGATCTTTGGGGATTTTCTTGTAACCCCTGACCCGTGGTCCTTGATTGTTTGAACGTCTCGGATTGGGGAACTGTAAGGATGGTCTCTAGGTAAAACCTTTCCCTCTCGGGTCTGTGGCGCTTGATGTTTCATCGTGCTGTTAAATCGAGTCTCTATAAATGGAAACGTTGCATTGGAAATGTTGAGCGCCACAGACAGATTGGAGAGACATTTTTGAAGGGTTCTTAGAGATTTTTTTTACACTACCTGGCCCGTGGCGTTTGAATTTTTGAGAACCTCGGATCGGGGAATTGTGAGAATTCGTCTCTGGGGAAATGATTTCAATACCTGGCCCGCGCGGATCGGGGAACTGTGAGAATGATCTTTGGGGATTTTCTTGTAACCCCTGACCCGTGGTCCTTGATTGTTTGAACGTCTCGGATTGGGGAACTGTAAGGATGGTCTCTAGGTAAAACCTTTCCCTCTCGGGTCTGTGGCGCTTGATGTTTCATCGTGCTGTTAAATCGAGTCTC
>OX940862.1:47475731-47478231 GCA_954871525.1 Parietaria judaica
TTTCCCTCGGTAGCCCTTGGTTTCCCTCGGTAGCCTTTGGTTTCCCTCGGTAGCCCTTGGTTTCCCTCGGTTGCCCTTGGTTTCCCTTGGTTTCCCTCGGTAGCGCTTGGTTTCCCTCGGTAGCCTTTGGTTTCCCTCGGTAGGCCTTGGTTTTTTCTTTCCTAAAATTTTTATGTCTACTTGGACAAGGTCATGTTTCAAAACAAAAAAAAATTCATTGTTCAGAAAGCTCTTTAGGGGGGTATAGTAGGCCTCCATGTTTTTTCTTTCATAAAATTTTTATGTCTACTTGGACAAGGTCATGTTTCAAATCAAAAAAAAATTCATTGTTCAGAAAGCTCTTTAGGGGGGTATGTACTCTTGAGTACCTGGGCAAACTCCCCTGTGCCCTTGGTTTCCATTGGTTTCCCACGGTTTCCCTCGGTCGCCCTTGGTTTCCCTTGGTTTCCCTCGGTTGCCTTTGGTTTCCCTCGGTTGCCATTGTTTTCCCTCGGTTTCCCTCGGTTGCCCTTGGTTTCCCTCGGTTGCCCTTGGTTTCCCTCGGTAGCCTTTGGTTTCCCTCGGTTGCCCTTGGTTTCCCTCGGTTTCCCTCGGTTGCCCTTGGTTTCCCTCGGTTGCCCTTGGTTTCCCTTGGTTTCCCTCGGTTTCCCTCGGTTGCCCTTGGTTTCCCTCGGTAGCCCTTGGTTTCCCTCGGTAGCCTTTGGTTGCCCTTGGTTTCCCTCGGTAGCCCTTGGTTTCCTTCGGTAGCCTTTGGTTTCCCTCGGTAGCCCTTGGTTTCCCTTGGTTTCCCTTGGTTTCCCTCGGTTGCCCTTGGTTTCCCTCGGTAGCGCTTGGTTTCCCTCGGTAGCCTTTGGTTTCCCTCGGTAGGCCTTGGTTTTTTCTTTCCTAAAATTTTTATGTCTACTTGGACAAGGTCATGTTTCAAAACAAAAAAAAATTCATTGTTCAGAAAGCTCTTTAGGGGGGTATAGTAGGCCTCCATGTTTTTTCTTTCATAAAATTTTTATGTCTACTTGGACAAGGTCATGTTTCAAATCAAAAAAAAATTCATTGTTCAGAAAGCTCTTTAGGGGGGTATGTACTCTTGAGTACTTGGGCGAACTCCCCTGTGCCCTTGGCCTTGGCCTTGTGCACGTCCCTTTCGGTTACGCCCAACTACACGAGGCAAGGGGAGGCCTCGTGTAGCATGTCCCTCGGAAACCCCACAGAATCCCTTGGTAGAGCTAGGTAGCCTTCGGTAGCCTTTGGAGGCCTTCGGTATCCTTTGGTTTCCCATGGCTGCCTTGCTAAACCGGTAAGCAATTGTCCCTCAACTTCTCAAGGCTTGCGGAGGCCCCGGGAAGAATGTTCATGGGTTAGGGTTTCGTCTGTGAACAAGTTTATCCGAAGACCTATGATCCTAGACATCTTTGTGCTTGGTGAGGGCCGTAAACTGCTCGGGGTACCAATGTGTCTCGGTTTGTGTTTGTGTTTTTACCTGTAAATCGCACTCCTTGGCATGTTGTTACTTTGGCAGGATTTTGGGAAGCCCCATGTGCATGAGGCCTAGGCCTTGTGTATGCCCAATGAACGTTTTGTGAGGGCGCGCCCAACTCTAGGCTAGCGGATCCCTAGAGTTTGATGAATCACAGTTTGGTTTACCGGACTGTGAAATCCGAAGTGCTCAATGACCCTAGCCATCATTTGGCTCGGCGAGGGTGCGCCTAACTACCCGAGAGTGTGCCTTGCACTAAATTGCCCACTCGATAGGTAGGATTTTGGGAAGCCCCATGTGCATGAGGCCTAGGCCTTGTGTATGCCCAATGAACGATTTGTGAGGGCGTGGACTCTCTAGGCTAGCGGATCCCTAGAGTTTGATGATTCACAGTTTGGTTTACCGGACTGTGAAATCCGAAGTGCTCAATGACCCTAGCCATCATTTGGCTCGGCGAGGGTGCGCCTAACTGCCCGAGAGTGTGCCTTGCACTAAATTGCCCACTCGATAGGTAGGATTTTGGGAAGCCCCATGTGCATGAGGCCTAGGCCTTGTGTATGCCCAATGAACGATTTGTGAGGGCGTGGACTCTCTAGGCTAGCGGATCCCTAGAGTTTGATGATTCACAGTTTGGTTTACCGGACTGTGAAATCCGAAGTGCCCAATGACCCTAGCCATCATTTGGCTCGGCGAGGGTGCGCCTAACTACCCGAGAGTGTGCCTTGCACTAAATTGCCCACTCGATAGGTAGGATTTTGGGAAGCCCCATGTGCATGAGGCCTAGGCCTTGTGTATGCCCAATGAACGATTTGTGAGGGCGTGGACTCTCTAGGCTAGCGGATCCCTAGAGTTTGATGATTCACAGTTTGGTTTACCGGACTGTGAAATCCGAAGTGCTCAATGACCCTAGCCATCATTTGGCTCGGCGAGGGTGCGCCTAACTACCCGAGAGTGTGCCTTGCACTAAATTGCCCACTCGATAGGTAGGATTTTGGGAAGCCCCATGTGCATGAGGCCTAGGCCTTG
>OX940862.1:47488231-47490731 GCA_954871525.1 Parietaria judaica
GGTTATATAAGTGGATAACGGCAAACGATTTATCGACAGAAAACGTTGAGACAGTTTTATGTCTACTTGGACAAAGCAGTGTTTCCTTGAAAAAAAAAAATTCATTGTTCAGAAAGCTCTTTAGGGGGGTATGAACTCTTGGAGAGTTTTTAGTGGGCGGCCCCCTTGGTGCCCGAGGACACCAACACTTAGCACATTCGTGCTTGGTGTTGGCACGAGGGTAGCCGCGATGCCCACCGCCGGAGAGTCGCCGGAGAGTCGCCGGAAAGTCACCGGGAAGTCGCCGGGAAGTCGCCGGAAAGTCACCGGAAAGTCACCGGAAAGTCACCGGAAAGTCGCCGGAAAGTCGCCGGAGAGTCGCCGGAGAGTCGCCGGAGAGTCGCCGGCGGCAGCCCCCTCGCCGGCGGAAGCCCCGCCACGCCGGAGACCACGGAAGCCCTTTTATGTCTACTTGGACAAAGGCATGTTTCCAAAATAAACAAATGGAATTGTTTAGAAAGCTCTTTAGGGGGGTATGTACTCTTGAGTACATGGGCAAACTCCCCTGTGACCTTGGTTTCCCTTGGTTTCCCTCGGTTGCCCTTGGTTTCCCTTGGTTTCCCTCGGTTAAATTCAAATTGCCCTTGGTTTCCCTTGGTTTCCCTCGGTTGCCCTTGGTTTCCCTCGGTTGCCCTTGGTTTCCCTCGGTTGGCCTTGGTTTCCCTCGGTTGCCCTCGGTTGCCCTTGGTTTCCCTTGGTTTCCCTCGGTTGCCCTTGGTTTCCCTCGGTTGCCCTTGGTTTCCCTCGGTTGCCCTTGGTTTCCCTCGGTTGCCCTTGGTTTCCCTCGGTTGCCCTTGGTTTCCCTTGGTTTCCCTCGGTTTCCCTCGGTTGCCCTTGGTTTCCCTCGGTTGCCCTTGGTTTCCCTCGGTAGCCTTTGGTTTCCCTCGGTAGCCCTCGGTTGCCCTTGGTTTCCCTCGGTTGCCCTTGGTTTCCCTCGGTAGCCCTTGGTTTCCCTCGGTAGCCTTTGGTTTCCCTCGGTAGCCCTTGGTTTCCCTCGGTTGCCCTTGGTTTCCCTTGGTTTCCCTCGGTAGCGCTTGGTTTCCCTCGGTAGCCTTTGGTTTCCCTCGGTAGGCCTTGGTTTTTTCTTTCCTAAAATTTTTATGTCTACTTGGACAAGGTCATGTTTCAAAACAAAAAAAAATTCATTGTTCAGAAAGCTCTTTAGGGGGGTATAGTAGGCCTCCATGTTTTTTCTTTCATAAAATTTTTATGTCTACTTGGACAAGGTCATGTTTCAAATCAAAAAAAAAATCATTGTTCAGAAAGCTCTTTAGGGGGGTATGTACTCTTGAGTACCTGGGCAAACTCCCCTGTGCCCTTGGTTTCCATTGGTTTCCCACGGTTTCCCTCGGTCGCCCTTGGTTTCCCTTGGTTTCCCTCGGTTGCCTTTGGTTTCCCTCGGTTGCCATTGGTTTCCCTCGGTTTCCCTCGGTTGCCCTTGGTTTCCCTCGGTTGCCCTTGGTTTCCCTCGGTAGCCTTTGGTTTCCCTCGGTTGCCCTTGGTTTCCCTCGGTTTCCCTCGGTTGCCCTTGGTTTCCCTCGGTTGCCCTTGGTTTCCCTTGGTTTCCCTCGGTTTCCCTCGGTTGCCCTTGGTTTCCCTCGGTAGCCCTTGGTTTCCCTCGGTAGCCTTTGGTTGCCCTTGGTTTCCATCGGTAGCCCTTGGTTTCCTTCGGTTGCCTTTGGTTTCCCTCGGTAGCCCTTGGTTTCCCTTGGTTTCCCTTGGTTTCCCTCGGTTGCCCTTGGTTTCCCTCGGTAGCGCTTGGTTTCCCTCGGTAGCCTTTGGTTTCCCTCGGTAGGCCTTGGTTTTTTCTTTCCTAAAATTTTTATGTCTACTTGGACAAGGTCATGTTTCAAAACAAAAAAAAAATTCATTGTTCAGAAAGCTCTTTAGGGGGGTATAGTAGGCCTCCATGTTTTTTCTTTCATAAAATTTTTATGTCTACTTGGACAAGGTCATGTTTCAAATAAAAAAAAAATTCATTGTTCAGAAAGCTCTTTAGGGGGGTATGTACTCTTGAGTACTTGGGCGAACTCCCCTGTGCCCTTGGCCTTGGCCTTGTGCACGTCCCTTTCGGTTACGCCCAACTACACGAGGCAAGGGGAGGCCTCGTGTAGCATGTCCCTCGGAAACCCCACAGAATCCCTTGGTAGAGCTAGGTAGCCTTCGGTAGCCTTTGGAGGCCTTCGGTATCCTTTGGTTTCCCATGGCTGCCTTGCTAAACCGGTAAGCAATTGTCCCTCAACTTCTCAAGGCTTGCGGAGGCCCCGGGAAGAATGTTCATGGGTTAGGGTTTCTTCTGTGAACAAGTTTATCCGAAGACCTATGATCCTAGACATCTTTGTGCTTGGTGAGGGCCGTAAACTGCTCGGGGTACCAATGTGTCTCGGTTTGTGTTTGTGTTTTTACTTGTAAATCGCACTCCTTGGCATGTTGTTACTTTGGCAGGATTTTGGGAAGCCCC
>OX940862.1:47500731-47503231 GCA_954871525.1 Parietaria judaica
TTATGACCTTATTGCGGTAAAACTACATATCTTTTGGAAATTGGATAAGTTAAGCTAGTTTGTAAAAAAATATCTAATTTGACGTTTTTCAATTATTGCAAATGAAATACATTTAGTATTTTATGTTATGAAAATACTTTACCTATGAAAATATACGTATTTGGGTTATATAAGTGGATAACGGCAAACGATTTATCGACAGAAAACGTTGAGACAGTTTTATGTCTACTTGGACAAAGCAGTGTTTCCTTGAAAAAAAAAATTCATTGTTCAGAAAGCTCTTTAGGGGGGTATGAACTCTTGGAGAGTTTTTAGTGGGCGGCCCCCTTGGTGCCCGAGGACACCAACACTTAGCACATTCGTGCTTGGTGTTGGCACGAGGGTAGCCGCGATGCCCACCGCCGGAGAGTCGCCGGAGAGTCGCCGGAAAGTCGCCGGGAAGTCGCCGGGAAGTCGCCGGAAAGTCACCGGAAAGTCACCGGAAAGTCACCGGAAAGTCACCGGAAAGTCGCCGGAGAGTCGCCGGAGAGTCGCCGGAGAGTCGCCGGAGAGTCGCCGGAGAGTCGCCGGAGAGTCGCCGGCGGCAGCCCCCTCGCCGGCGGAAGCTCCGCCACGCCGGAGACCACGGAAGTCCTTTTATGTCTACTTGGACAAAGGCATGTTTCCAAAATAAACAAATGGAATTGTTTAGAAAGCTCTTTAGGGGGGTATGTACTCTTGAGTACATGGGCAAACTCCCCTGTGACCTTGGTTTCCCTTGGTTTCCCTCGGTTGCCCTTGGTTTCCCTTGGTTTCCCTCGGTTAAATTCAAATTGCCCTTGGTTTCCCTCGGTTGCCCTTGGTTTCCCTCGGTTGCCCTTGGTTTCCCTCGGTTGCCCTTGGTTTCCCTCGGTTGCCCTCGGTTGCCCTTGGTTTCCCTTGGTTTCCCTCGGTTGCCCTTGGTTTCCCTTGGTTGCCCTTGGTTTCCCTCGGTTGCCCTTGGTTTCCCTCGGTTGCCCTTGGTTTCCCTCGGTTGCCCTTGGTTTCCCTTGGTTTCCCTCGGTTTCCCTCGGTTGCCCTTGGTTTCCCTCGGTTGCCCTTGGTTTCCCTCGGTAGCCTTTGGTTTCCCTCGGTAGCCCTCGGTTGCCCTTGGTTTCCCTCGGTTGCCCTTGGTTTCCCTCGGTAGCCCTTGGTTTCCCTCGGTAGCCTTTGGTTTCCCTCGGTAGCCCTTGGTTTCCCTCGGTTGCCCTTGGTTTCCCTTGGTTTCCCTCGGTAGCGCTTGGTTTCCCTCGGTAGCCTTTGGTTTCCCTCGGTAGGCCTTGGTTTTTTCTTTCCTAAAATTTTTATGTCTACTTGGACAAGGTCATGTTTCAAAACAAAAAAAAATTCATTGTTCAGAAAGCTCTTTAGGGGGGTATAGTAGGCCTCCATGTTTTTTCTTTCATAAAATTTTTATGTCTACTTGGACAAGGTCATGTTTCAAATAAAAAAAAAATTCATTGTTCAGAAAGCTCTTTAGGGGGGTATGTACTCTTGAGTACCTGGGCAAACTCCCCTGTGCCCTTGGTTTCCATTGGTTTCCCACGGTTTCCCTCGGTCGCCCTTGGTTTCCCTTGGTTTCCCTCGGTTGCCTTTGGTTTCCCTCGGTTGCCATTGGTTTCCCTCGGTTTCCCTCGGTTGCCCTTGGTTTCCCTCGGTTGCCCTTGGTTTCCCTCGGTAGCCTTTGGTTTCCCTCGGTTGCCCTTGGTTTCCCTCGGTTTCCCTCGGTTGCCCTTGGTTTCCCTCGGTTGCCCTTGGTTTCCCTTGGTTTCCCTCGGTTTCCCTCGGTTGCCCTTGGTTTCCCTCGGTAGCCCTTGGTTTCCCTCGGTAGCCTTTGGTTGCCCTTGGTTTCCATCGGTAGCCCTTGGTTTCCTTCGGTAGCCTTTGGTTTCCCTCGGTAGCCCTTGGTTTCCCTTGGTTTCCCTTGGTTTCCCTCGGTTGCCCTTGGTTTCCCTCGGTAGCGCTTGGTTTCCCTCGGTAGCCTTTGGTTTCCCTCGGTAGGCCTTGGTTTTTTCTTTCCTAAAATTTTTATGTCTACTTGGACAAGGTCATGTTTCAAAACAAAAAAAAATTCATTGTTCAGAAAGCTCTTTAGGGGGGTATAGTAGGCCTCCATGTTTTTTCTTTCATAAAATTTTTATGTCTACTTGGACAAGGTCATGTTTCAAATCAAAAAAAAATTCATTGTTCAGAAAGCTCTTTAGGGGGGTATGTACTCTTGAGTACTTGGGCGAACTCCCCTGTGCCCTTGGCCTTGGCCTTGTGCACGTCCCTTTCGGTTACGCCCAACTACACGAGGCAAGGGGAGGCCTCGTGTAGCATGTCCCTCGGAAACCCCACAGAATCCCTTGGTAGAGCTAGGTAGCCTTCGGTAGCCTTTGGAGGCCTTCGGTATCCTTTGGTTTCCCATGGCTGCCTTGCTAAACCGGTAAGCAATTGTCCCTCAACTTCTCAAGGCTTGCGGAGGCCCCGGGAAGAATGT
>OX940862.1:47513231-47515731 GCA_954871525.1 Parietaria judaica
AAAAATTCCCGAAAAATGACGCTACCACGGTTTCCCGGTACCTCCACTGGGCCTTCCTTGTTGAGGAAAAACAATATGGCGCTTGAAAAAAAATTCCCGAAAAAGACTTGCGAAAATTAATTGGCAAGGCCAACTGCGGGCCCACGGTAACCCACTGCCCTCCCACGGTGGCCTACCTAGAGCTAAGCTAGTTTGACATAATTATTTTTGTAATTTGAGGTTTTTCCGAGTTATGACCTTATTGCCGTAAAACTACATATCTTTTGGAAATTAATTATTTTTGTAATTTGAGGTTTTTCCGAGTTATGACCTTATTGCGGTAAAACTACATATCTTTTGGAAATTAATTATTTTTGTAATTTGAGGTTTTTCCGAGTTATGACCTTATTGCGGTAAAACTACATATCTTTTGGAAATTGGATAAGTTAAGCTAGTTTGTAAAAAAATATCTAATTTGACGTTTTTCAATTATTGCAAATGAAATACATTTAGTATTTTATGTTATGAAAATACTTTACCTATGAAAATATACGTATTTGGGTTATATAAGTGGATAACGGCAAACGATTTATCGACAGAAAACGTTGAGACAGTTTTATGTCTACTTGGACAAAGCAGTGTTTCCTTGAAAAAAAAAAATTCATTGTTCAGAAAGCTCTTTAGGGGGGTATGAACTCTTGGAGAGTTTTTAGTGGGCGGCCCCCTTGGTGCCCGAGGACACCAACACTTAGCACATTCGTGCTTGGTGTTGGCACGAGGGTAGCCGCGATGCCCACCGCCGGAGAGTCGCCGGAGAGTCGCCGGAAAGTCACCGGGAAGTCGCCGGGAAGTCGCCGGAAAGTCACCGGAAAGTCACCGGAAAGTCACCGGAAAGTCGCCGGAAAGTCGCCGGAGAGTCGCCGGAGTGTCGCCGGAGAGTCGCCGGCGGCAGCCCCCTCGCCGGCGGAAGCCCCGCCACGCCGGAGACCACGGAAGCCCTTTTATGTCTACTTGGACAAAGGCATGTTTCCAAAATAAACAAATGGAATTGTTTAGAAAGCTCTTTAGGGGGGTATGTACTCTTGAGTACATGGGCAAACTCCCCTGTGACCTTGGTTTCCCTTGGTTTCCCTCGGTTGCCCTTGGTTTCCCTTGGTTTCCCTCGGTTAAATTCAAATTGCCCTTGGTTTCCCTTGGTTTCCCTCGGTTGCCCTTGGTTTCCCTCGGTTGCCCTTGGTTTCCCTCGGTTGGCCTTGGTTTCCCTCGGTTGCCCTCGGTTGCCCTTGGTTTCCCTTGGTTTCCCTCGGTTGCCCTTGGTTTCCCTCGGTTGCCCTTGGTTTCCCTCGGTTGCCCTTGGTTTCCCTCGGTTGCCCTTGGTTTCCCTCGGTTGCCCTTGGTTTCCCTTGGTTTCCCTCGGTTTCCCTCGGTTGCCCTTGGTTTCCCTCGGTTGCCCTTGGTTTCCCTCGGTAGCCTTTGGTTTCCCTCGGTAGCCCTCGGTTGCCCTTGGTTTCCCTCGGTTGCCCTTGGTTTCCCTCGGTAGCCCTTGGTTTCCCTCGGTAGCCTTTGGTTTCCCTCGGTAGCCCTTGGTTTCCCTCGGTTGCCCTTGGTTTCCCTTGGTTTCCCTCGGTAGCGCTTGGTTTCCCTCGGTAGCCTTTGGTTTCCCTCGGTAGGCCTTGGTTTTTTCTTTCCTAAAATTTTTATGTCTACTTGGACAAGGTCATGTTTCAAAACAAAAAAAAATTCATTGTTCAGAAAGCTCTTTAGGGGGGTATAGTAGGCCTCCATGTTTTTTCTTTCATAAAATTTTTATGTCTACTTGGACAAGGTCATGTTTCAAATCAAAAAAAAAATCATTGTTCAGAAAGCTCTTTAGGGGGGTATGTACTCTTGAGTACCTGGGCAAACTCCCCTGTGCCCTTGGTTTCCATTGGTTTCCCACGGTTTCCCTCGGTCGCCCTTGGTTTCCCTTGGTTTCCCTCGGTTGCCTTTGGTTTCCCTCGGTTGCCATTGGTTTCCCTCGGTTTCCCTCGGTTGCCCTTGGTTTCCCTCGGTTGCCCTTGGTTTCCCTCGGTAGCCTTTGGTTTCCCTCGGTTGCCCTTGGTTTCCCTCGGTTTCCCTCGGTTGCCCTTGGTTTCCCTCGGTTGCCCTTGGTTTCCCTTGGTTTCCCTCGGTTTCCCTCGGTTGCCCTTGGTTTCCCTCGGTAGCCCTTGGTTTCCCTCGGTAGCCTTTGGTTGCCCTTGGTTTCCATCGGTAGCCCTTGGTTTCCTTCGGTTGCCTTTGGTTTCCCTCGGTAGCCCTTGGTTTCCCTTGGTTTCCCTTGGTTTCCCTCGGTTGCCCTTGGTTTCCCTCGGTAGCGCTTGGTTTCCCTCGGTAGCCTTTGGTTTCCCTCGGTAGGCCTTGGTTTTTTCTTTCCTAAAATTTTTATGTCTACTTGGACAAGGTCATGTTTCAAAACAAAAAAAAATTCATTGTTCAGAAAGCTCTTTAGGGGGGTATAGTAGGCCTCCATGTTTTTTCTTTC
>OX940862.1:47525731-47528231 GCA_954871525.1 Parietaria judaica
GGAAAACAATATGGCTCTTGAAAAAAAATTCCCGAAAAATGACGCTACCACGGTTTCCCGGTACCTCCACTGGGCCTTCCTTGTTGAGGAAAAACAATATGGCGCTTGAAAAAAAATTCCCGAAAAAGACTTGCGAAAATTAATTGGCAAGGCCAACTGCGGGCCCACGGTAACCCACTGCCCTCCCACGGTGGCCTACCTAGAGCTAAGCTAGTTTGACATAATTATTTTTGTAATTTGAGGTTTTTCCGAGTTATGACCTTATTGCAGTAAAACAACATATCTTTTGGAAATTAATTATTTTTGTAATTTGAGGTTTTTTCGAGTTATGTGCGGTAAAACAACATATCTTTTGGAAATTAATTATTTTTGTAATTTGAGGTTTTTCCGAGTTATGACCTTATTGCCGTAAAACTACATATCTTTTGGAAATTAATTATTTTTGTAATTTGAGGTTTTTCCGAGTTATGACCTTATTGCGGTAAAACTACATATCTTTTGGAAATTAATTATTTTTGTAATTTGAGGTTTTTCCGAGTTATGACCTTATTGCGGTAAAACTACATATCTTTTGGAAATTGGATAAGTTAAGCTAGTTTGTAAAAAAATATCTAATTTGACGTTTTTCAATTATTGCAAATGAAATACATTTAGTATTTTATGTTATGAAAATACTTTACCTATGAAAATATACGTATTTGGGTTATATAAGTGGATAACGGCAAACGATTTATCGACAGAAAACGTTGAGACAGTTTTATGTCTACTTGGACAAAGCAGTGTTTCCTTGAAAAAAAAAATTCATTGTTCAGAAAGCTCTTTAGGGGGGTATGAACTCTTGGAGAGTTTTTAGTGGGCGGCCCCCTTGGTGCCCGAGGACACCAACACTTAGCACATTCGTGCTTGGTGTTGGCACGAGGGTAGCCGCGATGCCCACCGCCGGAGAGTCACCGGAGAGTCGCCGGAAAGTCGCCGGAAAGTCGCCGGAAAGTCGCCGGAAAGTCGCCGGAAAGTCACCGGAAAGTCACCGGAAAGTCACCGGAAAGTCGCCGGAGAGTCGCCGGAGAGTCGCCGGAGAGTCGCCGGAGAGTCGCCGGAGAGTCGCCGGAGAGTCGCCGGCGGCAGCCCCCTCGCCGGCGGAAGCTCCGCCACGCCGGAGACCACGGAAGTCCTTTTATGTCTACTTGGACAAAGGCATGTTTCCAAAATAAACAAATGGAATTGTTTAGAAAGCTCTTTAGGGGGGTATGTACTCTTGAGTACATGGGCAAACTCCCCTGTGACCTTGGTTTCCCTTGGTTTCCCTCGGTTGCCCTTGGTTTCCCTTGGTTTCCCTCGGTTAAATTCAAATTGCCCTTGGTTTCCCTCGGTTGCCCTTGGTTTCCCTCGGTTGCCCTTGGTTTCCCTCGGTTGCCCTTGGTTTCCCTCGGTTGCCCTCGGTTGCCCTTGGTTTCCCTTGGTTTCCCTCGGTTGCCCTTGGTTTCCCTTGGTTGCCCTTGGTTTCCCTCGGTTGCCCTTGGTTTCCCTCGGTTGCCCTTGGTTTCCCTCGGTTGCCCTTGGTTTCCCTTGGTTTCCCTCGGTTTCCCTCGGTTGCCCTTGGTTTCCCTCGGTTGCCCTTGGTTTCCCTCGGTAGCCTTTGGTTTCCCTCGGTAGCCCTCGGTTGCCCTTGGTTTCCCTCGGTTGCCCTTGGTTTCCCTCGGTAGCCCTTGGTTTCCCTCGGTAGCCTTTGGTTTCCCTCGGTAGCCCTTGGTTTCCCTCGGTTGCCCTTGGTTTCCCTTGGTTTCCCTCGGTAGCGCTTGGTTTCCCTCGGTAGCCTTTGGTTTCCCTCGGTAGGCCTTGGTTTTTTCTTTCCTAAAATTTTTATGTCTACTTGGACAAGGTCATGTTTCAAAACAAAAAAAAATTCATTGTTCAGAAAGCTCTTTAGGGGGGTATAGTAGGCCTCCATGTTTTTTCTTTCATAAAATTTTTATGTCTACTTGGACAAGGTCATGTTTCAAATCAAAAAAAAATTCATTGTTCAGAAAGCTCTTTAGGGGGGTATGTACTCTTGAGTACCTGGGCAAACTCCCCTGTGCCCTTGGTTTCCATTGGTTTCCCACGGTTTCCCTCGGTCGCCCTTGGTTTCCCTTGGTTTCCCTCGGTTGCCTTTGGTTTCCCTCGGTTGCCATTGGTTTCCCTCGGTTTCCCTCGGTTGCCCTTGGTTTCCCTCGGTTGCCCTTGGTTTCCCTCGGTAGCCTTTGGTTTCCCTCGGTTGCCCTTGGTTTCCCTCGGTTTCCCTCGGTTGCCCTTGGTTTCCCTCGGTTGCCCTTGGTTTCCCTTGGTTTCCCTCGGTTTCCCTCGGTTGCCCTTGGTTTCCCTCGGTAGCCCTTGGTTTCCCTCGGTAGCCTTTGGTTGCCCTTGGTTTCCATCGGTAGCCCTTGGTTTCCTTCGGTAGCCTTTGGTTTCCCTCGGTAGCCCTTGGTTTCCCTTGGTTTCCCTTGGTTTCCCTCGGTTGCCC
>OX940862.1:47540731-47543231 GCA_954871525.1 Parietaria judaica
CCTCGGTAGCCCTTGGTTTCCCTCGGTAGCCTTTGGTTTCCCTCGTTAGCCCTTGGTTTTTTCTTTCCTAAAATTTTTTTGTCTACTTGGACAAGGTCATGTTTCAAAACAAAAAAAAATTCATTGTTCAGAAAGCTCTTTAGGGGGGTATAGTAGGCCTCCATGTTTTTTCTTTCATAAAATTTTTATGTCTACTTGGACAAGGTCATGTTTCAAATAAAAAAAAAAATTCATTGTTCAGAAAGCTCTTTAGGGGGGTATGTACTCTTGAGTACCTGGGCAAACTCCCCTGTGCCCTTGGTTTCCATTGGTTTCCCTCGGTTTCCCTCGGTTGCCCTTGGTTTCCCTTGGTTTCCCTCGGTTGCCTTTGGTTTCCCTCGGTTGCCATTGGTTTCCCTCGGTTTCCCTCGGTTTCCCTCGGTTGCCCTTGGTTTCCCTCGGTTGCCCTTGGTTTCCCTCGGTAGCCTTTGGTTTCCCTCGGTTGCCCTTGGTTTCCCTCGGTTTCCCTCGGTTGCCCTTGGTTTCCCTCGGTTGCCCTTGGTTTCCCTTGGTTTCCCTCGGTTTCCCTCGGTTGCCCTTGGTTTCCCTCGGTTGCCCTTGGTTTCCCTCGGTAGCCCTTGGTTTCCCTCGGTAGCCCTTGGTTTCCCTCGGTAGCATTTGTTTTCCCTCGGTAGCCCTTGGTTTCCCTTGGTTTCCCTTGGTTTCCCTTGGTTTCCCTCGGTTGCCCTTGGTTTCCCTCGGTAGCGCTTGGTTTCCCTCGGTAGCCTTTGGTTTCCCTCGGTAGGCCTTGGTTTTTTCTTTCCTAAAATTTTTATGTCTACTTGGACAAGGTCATGTTTCAAAACAAAAAAAAATTCATTGTTCAGAAAGCTCTTTAGGGGGGTATAGTAGGCCTCCATGTTTTTTCTTTCATAAAATTTTTATGTCTACTTGGACAAGGTCATGTTTCAAATAAAAAAAAAATTCATTGTTCAGAAAGCTCTTTAGGGGGGTATGTACTCTTGAGTACCTGGGCAAACTCCCCTGTGCCCTTGGTTTCCATTGGTTTCCCTCGGTTTCCCTCGGTTGCCCTTGGTTTCCCTTGGTTTCCCTCGGTTGCCTTTGGTTTCCCTCGGTTGCCATTGGTTTCCCTCGGTTTCCCTCGGTTTCCCTCGGTTGCCCTTGGTTTCCCTCGGTTGCCCTTGGTTTCCCTCGGTAGCCTTTGGTTTCCCTCGGTTGCCCTTGGTTTCCCTCGGTTTCCCTCGGTTGCCCTTGGTTTCCCTCGGTTGCCCTTGGTTTCCCTTGGTTGCCCTTGGTTTCCCTCGGTTGCCCTTGGTTTCCCTCGGTAGCCCTTGGTTTCCCTCGGTAGCCCTTGGTTTCCCTCGGTAGCCTTTGTTTTCCCTCGGTAGCCCTTGGTTTCCCTTGGTTTCCCTTGGTTTCCCTCGGTTGCCCTTGGTTTCCCTCGGTAGCGCTTGGTTTCCCTCGGTAGCCTTTGGTTTCCCTCGGTAGGCCTTGGTTTTTTCTTTCCTAAAATTTTTATGTCTACTTGGACAAGGTCATGTTTCAAAACAAAAAAAAATTCATTGTTCAGAAAGCTCTTTAGGGGGGTATAGTAGGCCTCCATGTTTTTTCTTTCATAAAATTTTTATGTCTACTTGGACAAGGTCATGTTTCATATCAAAAAAAAATTCATTGTTCAGAAAGCTCTTTAGGGGGGTATGTACTCTTGGGTACTTGGGCGAACTCCCCTGTGCCCTTGGCCTTGGCCTTGTGCACGTCCCTTTCGGTTACGCCCAACTACACGAGGCAAGGGGAGGCCTCGTGTAGCATGTCCCTCGGAAACCCCACAGAATCCCTCGGTAGAGCTAGGTAGCCTTCGGTAGCCTTTGGAGGCCTTCGGTATCCTTTGGTTTCCCATGGCTGCCTTGCTAAACCGGTAAGCAATTGTCCCTCAACTTCTCAAGGCTTGCGGAGGCCCCGGGAAGAATGTTCATGGGTTAGGGTTTCGTCTGTGAACAAGTTTATCCGAAGACCTATGATCCTAGACATCTTTGTGCTTGGTGAGGGCCGTAAACTGCTCGGGGTACCAATGTGTCTCGGTTTGTGTTTGTGTTTTTACCTGTAAATCGCACTCCTTGGCATGTTGTTACTTTGGCAGGATTTTGGGAAGCCCCATGTGCATGAGGCCTAGGCCTTGTGTATGCCCAATGAACGTTTTGTGAGGGCGCGCCCAACTCTAGGCTAGCGGATCCCTAGAGTTTGATGAATCACAGTTTGGTTTACCGGACTGTGAAATCCGAAGTGCTCAATGACCCTAGCCATCATTTGGCTCGGCGAGGGTGCGCCTAACTACCCGAGAGTGTGCCTTGCACTAAATTGCCCACTCGATATGTAGGATTTTGGGAAGCCCCATGTGCATGAGGCCTAGGCCTTGTGTATGCCCAATGAACGATTTGTGAGGGCGTGGACTCTCTAGGCTAGCGGATCCCTAGAGTTTGATGATTCACAGTTTGGTTTACCG
>OX940862.1:47595731-47598231 GCA_954871525.1 Parietaria judaica
TTCCCTTGGTTTCCCTCGGTTAAATTCAAATTGCCCTTGGTTTCCCTTGGTTTCCCTCGGTTGCCCTTGGTTTCCCTCGGTTGCCCTTGGTTTCCCCCGGTTGCCCTTGGTTTCCCTCGGTTGCCCTTGGTTTCCCTCGGTTGCCCTTGGTTGCCCTTGGTTTCCCTCGGTTGCCCTCGGTTGCCCTCGGTTGCCCTCGGTTGCCCTTGGTTGCCCTTGGTTTCCCTCGGTTTCCCTCGGTTGCCCTTGGTTTCCCTCGGTTGCCCTTGGTTTCCCTCGGTAGCCTTTGGTTTCCCTCGGTAGCCCTCGGTTGCCCTTGGTTTCCCTCGGTTGCCCTTGGTTTCCCTCGGTTGCCCTTGGTTTCCCTCGGTAGCCCTTGGTTTCCCTCGGTAGCCTTTGGTTTCCCTCGGTAGCCTTTGGTTTCCCTCGGTAGCCCTTGGTTTCCCTCGGTTGCCCTTGGTTTCCCTTGGTTTCCCTCGGTAGCACTTGGTTTCCCTCGGTAGCCTTTGGTTTCCCTCGGTAGGCCTTGGTTTTTTCTTTCCTAAAATTTTTATGTCTACTTGGACAAGGTCATGTTTCAAAACAAAAAAAAATTCATTGTTCAGAAAGCTCTTTAGGGGGGTATAGTAGGCCTCCATGTTTTTTCTTTCATAAAATTTTTATGTCTACTTGGACAAGGTCATGTTTCAAATCAAAAAAAAATTCATTGTTCAGAAAGCTCTTTAGGGGGGTATGTACTCTTGAGTACCTGGGCAAACTCCCCTGTGCCCTTGGTTTCCATTGGTTTCCCTCGGTTTCCCTCGGTTGCCCTTGGTTTCCCTTGGTTTCCCTCGGTTGCCTTTGGTTTCCCTCGGTTGCCATTGGTTTCCCTCGGTTTCCCTCGGTTTCCCTCGGTTGCCCTTGGTTTCCCTCGGTTGCCCTTGGTTTCCCTCGGTAGCCTTTGGTTTCCCTCGGTTGCCCTTGGTTTCCCTCGGTTTCCCTCGGTTGCCCTTGGTTTCCCTCGGTTGCCCTTGGTTTCCCTTGGTTTCCCTTGGTTTCCCTCGGTTTCCCTCGGTTGCCCTTGGTTTCCCTCGGTTGCCCTTGGTTTCCCTCGGTAGCCCTTGGTTTCCCTCGGTAGCCTTTGGTTGCCCTTGGTTTCCCTCGGTAGCCCTTGGTTTCCCTCGGTAGCCTTTGGTTTCCCTCGGTAGCCCTTGGTTTCCCTTGGTTTCCCTTGGTTTCCCTCGGTTGCCCTTGGTTTCCCTCGGTAGCGCTTGGTTTCCCTCGGTAGCATTTGGTTTCCCTCGGTAGGCCTTGGTTTTTTCTTTCCTAAAATTTTTATGTCTACTTGGACAAGGTCATGTTTCAAAACAAAAAAAAATTCATTGTTCAGAAAGCTCTTTAGGGGGGTATAGTAGGCCTCCATGTTTTTTCTTTCATAAAATTTTTATGTCTACTTGGACAAGGTCATGTTTCAAATCAAAAAAAAATTCATTGTTCAGAAAGCTCTTTAGGGGGGTATGTACTCTTGAGTACTTGGGCGAACTCCCCTGTGCCCTTGGCCTTGGCCTTGTGCACGTCCCTTTCGGTTACGCCCAACTACACGAGGCAAGGGGAGGCCTCGTGTAGCATGTCCCTCGGAAACCCCACAGAATCCCTCGGTAGAGCTAGGTAGCCTTCGGTAGCCTTTGGAGGCCTTCGGTATCCTTTGGTTTCCCATGGCTGCCTTGCTAAACCGGTAAGCAATTGTCCCTCAACTTCTCAAGGCTTGCGGAGGCCCCGGGAAGAATGTTCATGGGTTAGGGTTTCGTCTGTGAACAAGTTTATCCGAAGACCTATGATCCTAGACATCTTTGTGCTTGGTGAGGGCCGTAAACTGCTCGGGGTACCAATGTGTCTCGGTTTGTGTTTGTGTTTTTACCTGTAAATCGCACTCCTTGGCATGTTGTTACTTTGGCAGGATTTTGGGAAGCCCCATGTGCATGAGGCCTAGGCCTTGTGTATGCCCAATGAACGTTTTGTGAGGGCGCGCCCAACTCTAGGCTAGCGGATCCCTAGAGTTTGATGAATCACAGTTTGGTTTACCGGACTGTGAAATCCGAAGTGCTCAATGACCCTAGCCATCATTTGGCTCGGCGAGGGTGCGCCTAACTACCCGAGAGTGTGCCTTGCACTAAATTGCCCACTCGATAGGTAGGATTTTGGGAAGCCCCATGTGCATGAGGCCTAGGCCTTGTGTATGCCCAATGAACGATTTGTGAGGGCGTGGACTCTCTAGGCTAGCGGATCCCTAGAGTTTGATGATTCACAGTTTGGTTTACCGGACTGTGAAATCCGAAGTGCCCAATGACCCTAGCCATCATTTGGCTCGGCGAGGGTGCGCCTAACTACCCGAGAGTGTGCCTTGCACTAAATTGCCCACTCGATAGGTAGGATTTTGGGAAGCCCCATGTGCATGAGGCCTAGGCCTTGTGTATGCCCAATGAACGATTTGTGAGGGCGTGGACTCTCTAGGCTAGCGGAT